>VMDR010009427.1:0-33461 GCA_007922815.1 Macrotus californicus
AATATAACTAGAGACATTGAAATTAAGAACAATCTAACAATAGCCAGAGGGGAGGGGACAGAGGACAATGGGGGAAAGGGTTTCCAGGAATCACTATAAAGGACACGTGGACATAACCAAGGGGGAGGGTGGGAGCAAGGGAGGGAGGTGGGATTGGCTGGGGTAGGGGGGAAAATGCAGACAACTGTAAATGAACAACAATAAAGTAATAAAATCTTAAAAAAAAAATACTGTTCTGTTTCATTGATCCGCATGCTGCACTTACGTCAATAACCATACTGGCTTGATTAAAATATTTTTATGGTAACTTGGGAAGTATGAGTCCTCTAACTTTGTTCTTCATTTTTAAGATTATTTGAGGTGTTCCAGCTCCTTTAGAGCTTCACATAAATTTTAGAACTAACTTGTAATTTTTTTTAAAAAATGAGAAGTTTGTTGGGATAGCATCGAATTATGAGAGATCAATATAGGGAAAATTGGTGTTATTAACAATATTGAGACTTCCAATCCAAAAATGTAGTATATCTCTTTGTTCTGCTGTTTATTAATTCCTCTCAGTATTGTTTCCCTATTTGAGGGCAGGAACATTTCATGTCTAAAATTTAACTGTATTCTGTGTTTTTTGATATTATAAGAAGTTTAATTTTGTACCATCTAATTTTCAAATCGCTTTACATTTAGATAAGGAAATGCAGTTGAATTTTTTATCCTGACCTCGTATCTTGCAGTCTGCTAAATTCACTTATTGCTGCGGGTGGATAACCATGCCTTGTTCCTTATCTTGAGGGGGGAGGTTTGACTCTTTCACCATTAAGTGTGATAACATCTGTAAGCTCTTCATAGTTTCCCTTTACTGGATTGAGGAAGTCTCCTTCTGCCTCTAATTTTTTGAGAGTGGCCTGTCTGTGTGTTTTTGTCAGCAGTGGAATATTGAATTTTGTGAAGTTCTTTTTCTGCCTCTAACGAGCTATGTTGTATAATATTTCTCTTCTGCCTGGTAAATTAGGTGAACTGATGTTAAATGTTAAACCAACCTTGAGTTCCTGGGATAAGAAAAACTTATTACTGTGTATTATTCTTTCCACTTAATGCTGGCTTATATTTTTTTGACTTACATTTTACTTCATATTTTTACCGCTCTGTCCGTTGAGAATATTTGTCTGTATTTTTCTTTTTTTGTATTGACTGGGTTTTGGTATTGGTGTTCAACTGGTTTCATAAATTGTGTGGTGGAATGTTTCTGTTTTTGCTATTTTCTGAAAGAATTTTTATAAGATCTTGTTTCTTTTTAAAACAGCTGGTGAAATTCAATAGAGAAACCATTTGGGCCTGGAGTTTTCCTTGTGCAAAGGCTCTGAACACAGTCTATTTTAAGTCACCACACAGTGGGGCATCTTCTCCTTTGTCCTGGTTGGGTGCCGTGAGCTGCGGTGCACGTGTGGCGTTGCCCAGAGCCACCACCGCCAGGAGACAGGACAGCTGGGAGCACCAGTGTGCCCAGGGTTTTGATGAGGAATTCAGTTTCTTCACAGGTTGTTGACTGTGTAGTTGGTTTGGTTGCTTATTCTTCGTTATGTTTTAGTAAGTTGTGTTTTCTAGAAATATAGAAAGAAATTGTTCGTTTCATCTAAGTTGTCAAACTTATTGGCATAAAGTTGTGTAATATTTCCTTATTATCTGTTTAATGCTGATAGGATCTCTAGTGATCTTCCCTTTTCCATTTCTAATATTGGTTTTTTGCATTTTCTCATTTTGTTTTTGTGATTAGTCTTGCTAGGAGTTGATTAATTTTATTAATCTTTAGGAAGAAATGAACTGTTGCTTGTTTTCTGTTTCATTGATTTCTGTTCTTTATTATTTCTTTCTTTGTTCTTATTTTGGGTTTAATTTGCTCTCCTTTTGCTAGATCATTAATTTGAAAATTTTCTTTCCTGTTATTAGGTGCAGACACTTTTAGGGTTGTCACATCCTCCTAATGAATATAGCCTTTAGCGATGAAGAGAAAGGTTCCTTAACTCTAGTAATTCTCCTCGTCTATGGTTTGCTGATAGGGATGTGGCCACAACAGCTGTAGGCTGTCCAGTCAGCCAAGGACTAGAGGGGAAGCCTTGTGTCTTAGCTGCACTGCACAAATTTTGAGATATGATGCTTCTATCATAACTTAACTCAGTGTTTTGTAATTTCCATTTCATTTACTCCAGGGGTTGCTTAATAGTGAGTATTTTAATTCCTAGACACATGGGGAATATTTAAGCTTTCCTTTTTTTTCCATTTTTTTTGCTAACTATATTTTTTATTTATCCAATTTTCTTCCTAGTTGTTGATTTAAATATTTTGAGGACATCATGTTAGATGCACGTATGTCTATGATCAGAAAATCTACTTTAGTGGTTGTTCATTTTCCGGGTATATAATGTCCCTCATAGTTCTTTGTAATGCTTTTTAGCTCACATTCCATTTGTCCGATATGAAAAGTATGATCCTGCATTTTGTTTTTATTTTTGTTCATATCTTTTTTTAAATCCCTTCTTTTCAGCTATGTTGTATACTTTCATTTTAAATGAGCCACTGTTCTTTACCCTACATATTGTGTGGGTTCAATACAGTATTTGTTTCTGTTATTTGATTAGTGACTTTACACCCCATTATACTTATTTTATTAAGCCTTTAGCCCTGTTTACAATGTTTTCAATCGCCATTTCTTTTTCCTTCTTTTTTTTAAAACCCCCTTTCTCCCTTCTTTTTGCAGAGGTTGAATTTTGCTGGTTTCAAAAGAATACATTTTATTCTCACAGTGTTTACCTTCATCTTAACATAAACTTAGACTTAGTTTTTTCTATCTAAGGCTTATCAATAACTTCATTGTTCCCCAGATCACTCCCCAGCTTGTAACCATTGGACCTCCCCTGTCTGTCGGCTATTTTTCCCTCCTGAGACTTAACCTCCTCCACTCCTTCAAGAGTTACCCCGAATATATGCTCGCGTTAGGTAATGGGCATGATTCTGAGGTGCGTCAGCCTCCACCCTCTCCCGCCTCTCCATCTTGTTTGGAACCAGAAGTCACTTTTGCTTTTACAATGTTCTTTCTTCTGGCAAAGTGGAGGGCAGAATTGACTGGGTTGACATTGGAGACAGAGTAACATCTCGGGGTCTGTTGCAACAGCCCAGGAGAGAGAGTTAGGAGAGTCCAGATTAGGTCAGTGGCATTCAGTGGAAGGTGGGTGGAACGTCAGTGGGTGCTGCTGTGTTTGTGCGTGAGGGGTGCAAGAGGAAGGGTGGTTGGTGGTGCTAGGCTTGAGAAGCAAATATATTAAATGTCTTTATTTTTTTCCCTAGTCCCTTCCACGTTCCAGTTACAGGATTTCCTAACAGGGTTTTGATGGCAGGGTTAAATGAAGTAAAACATGTAAAATACATGGCATATATCCTGGTATAGAAGTGATAATTAAAAAAAAAATGAATGCTAACTACTTCCACATTGCTGCCTGGTGACTGCATGAATGGGCACAGGGAGGCTCTGGTTGACCTAGGCGGTTGGGTGTTTCTTCTTCTTCTCTCTCTCTTTCTCCCTCTCTCTCTCTCTCTCTCTCTCTCTCTCTCTCTCTCTCGGTTGGGGCAGGGGAAAAATGTTAATTATTTTATTTCTTGTTACTATTTAACATTTGATTTGCCAGTGGGACATCTAGATAGCAGGTAATTGGATGTATAAGTCTAGAACTGCTAGGAAGTAGGGATTTGAGAGTAGTTAGTGACTAACGGAAGAGGTCTTTTAGCAGGAGGTGACAGAATGAGAAAGAGAAGAGACCCTGGAAAAACAGTCACAGGGTGGATCCCTCAGAGAATTAGGAGGACTGGATTCTTACCCCTGTTCTGACTGGCCCTTTCAGGGGCTGCTCTTTTGATCTCTCTCTCTCTGTCTCTCCCTCTCTCTCCCCGTCCCTCTTCTTTGTCTTCCTCTTTTCCCCTCTCCCTCTCTTTCTTCATTCTTCATTAATTCAACAGATCTTTTTTGAATACCTACTATATGTCAAATTCTGCTCTAGGTATTGAGGTCAAAGCATCAGATAAGATACGGTCTTTTGCCTCTTGTGCTGAACAGACAACCAATTCAACTATTACTCTGTGTTAAGCTTTATGATCCCTCTGTGTTACAGAACCACAGAGAAGGGGCATCTGAACAAGAGTGATTAGGGGGAAAGGCAGTCAGAGAGGATTTTAAGGACATGTCCTTCAAAGTAGGCTTTTTAAGAATGAGGAATAGTTCAGACAAGGATGTGCAAAGCCATCTAGAGAGCATGTGCAAAGAAAGACAAAAAAGAAGCGTAAAATAGTAAATGGACGGGCTGGCAGAGCAACAACAGGCAGGTGGGCAGGACCCAGGTGAGGCCGACCTGGCAGCTCTGGAGAGGGTCAGCGTCTAGGTCAGGAGGGACCTGTGTGTCAAATCCAGGAATTTGGATTTTATCTCAAACGTAATGCAGACTCACTGAAGGACTCTACACAGGAATGTGAAAAATTAGGCGTGTGTTTTAGAAATCTCATTTTTCTAGTGCTCAGCATTTGTCATGATAAGGGGCCAGGCGGTAGGCAGGGGAACCAGAGAGGAAGCAATTATAAGTGTTCAGGTGACAGGGGAATGTTATTCAACAGCCACGGAGCACTTGCCCCGTGCTGAGCGCTGGTCTGTGTGCTGGAGATGGCGCAGGGGCGGGGAGAGACCAGCTGCTGCTTCTCGGAGAGCTAGTAGTGGCTGTGGAAGTGACAGAATGGAAAGAGTGGGCAGACTGGAGAGATGTTAATGAGACAGGGCCTACAGGAAGTGATAATTAGACATCAGAGGTGAGCAAGAGAGTGGAGTTCTTTGGTTTGGGGAGCTCGGTGACACCACTCACTCAGCTGGGGAGCCAGCAGAGAAACTGAAGGGGCCTCCAGGTAGAGGTACCTGGCCAGCACTTGGATGAACAGAAGGGTCCTCTGCCCCTTGCTTGTTTACTAATGAAAGAACTGAGCTAGATGTTTAAGTTGCTTGATTTTATTCTGTCCCATATGCAATTTTAGTCTCTGCTCATTATAGTTCAGGGGACCTGACTTCCTTTTGTATCTCCCCAGAAGATAGTATGGGGCCAGGCAAAACAATAGGGTTGATCATTGTTGTAGGTAGATCTGAAATCCAGAAATATCAATTTCATCACTTACCCACTGCTCCCTACTCCTACTCTCCCTTGACCCCTCCAGCCCCAGCAGGAGCTCACTGTCTGGACGTGGGCTTGCTCTATGAATGGCTGTGGGCAGTGTGTCATATTCATATCACATAGACTCCCAGAGTTCTGCAGCTTGTACAGATTCTGGATCATGTGGTTCCATGTTCGCATTTTACAGATGAGAGAAGAGGCCTGGGGAGGTTGTGAGGCCTCCAGAGTTCAGTAGGGCTAAGATTAGATCTCTCCATTTACTGGTCTCTTCTGCATGGCCTCCCCCTCCCCCTCCCTCAGTTCACACTGGAGTGCTCAGACAACAAGGCAGAAATGTCCTGAGGAATATATTTGTGCAGAAGTTTGGAGCTGACTGAGCCAGTGTGTGTAACTTTGAGACTTTGTGTAAAGACTGTCAGGAAGAATTGAATTACTTTAGCCCTGACGTCGGGAGACAGCATCCTCAGGTGTCACTCTTGGATTCAAGCAGCTCTCTGTGCCTGCACACCCTTGTTTGGGGTGTCCTCAGAAGGCTCACCATAAGGAGTCATTTTACCCCAAGTGTAGAATCAGATTGTACTGTGACTTCAAAGAAAAAGTAAAAAGTGCAGAAACTACTGAACCGAGTGTGGGAAGCACTTCTTGTTGGTAAGAGTTTCAAGTGCTAGAGAAGAGATGTGTTGAAAGGACATTTACTTTCATCAGCTTAGAGCATCTGGTTTTTATTCTTTAGAAAGAAGCAACACCTCACATTATGGCAGTCCCTAGGCAAGTAAGCACTTGAGATTGTGATCTGTACAGATTCTTAGAGGGAGTGCCTCCCAGGAGCTTTTGGTAGTGATTTGCAGCACTTGACTGATTCTGTGGAGTGACAGCCAGTTTTTGTGGGGAAGGGGAGGCAGAGGTAGAGAGAGTTATTCAGGAGCTGCTCTGTGAGACTGCAAATAGGCCATTTCTCTCCAACCAGGACAGAAGGGGAAAGTGCGCTCAGCAGACCCTGGAGAACAAATTAAAGCAGATAAGGGATGAAAACTAAATTCCATGTTTTTTATTGTTCACTCAGTGCCCACTTCCAAAACATTCATATAATTCTGGGCTCCATTACAGTCGCTGCCCCCCCCCCCGCCCTTTTTACATAGATTTCATTGTTTTTATTGTGGTAAAATATACCTGACATAAAACTTGCCATTTTGACCATTTTTTAATGTGTGAATGGGTGACATTTAAGTACATTTTGAGTATTGCATGTCACCACCATTCTGTAGTTGTGATTTTTATTTTAGGAACGGGTTTCCCAAATTAAGCCAATTGAGAAGAGAAGCATCGCCCCTAATGCCACGGCCCAGCACAGCCTCTGTTAGAATTAAGGTGTTCGTCTCCGTGTCTTTTTTTCTTATTCATATGATTTTGTTCAAATCTAGTTACAATACTGTACATAGAGGTTGTAAAGAGAATTTTAGCATTGTAAGGGAATTTAAAGATGGCTCACTTTATCCCCCCCATCTGATAAGGGGTTAATATCCAAAATTTATAAAGAACTTATAAAACTCAACACCAAAAAAATAAAACAATTCAATTAAAAAATGGGCAAAGGACCTGAACAGACGCTTCTCCGCAGATGACATATAGAGGGCCCAGAGATAGGAAAAAATGCTCAAGTCACTAATCATCAGAGAAATGCACAGTAAAACCACAATAAGGTAATCATCTCACACCTGTCAGAATGACGACCATCAATAAATCAACAAACACTAAGTATTGGTGAGGATGTGGAGAAAAGGGAACCCTCGTGCACTGTTGGAGGGAATACAGTTTGGTGTACCCACTGCGGAAAGCAATATGGAGTTTCCTCAAAAAATTCAAAGTAGAACTGCCTTATGACCCAATGATTCCACTTCTGGGGATTTATTCAAAGGAACCCGAAATACTAACTTGACAGAATTTGTACACCCCTGTGTTCATTGCAGTGTTACTTACAAGAGCCGAGATTTGGAAGCAACCAAAGTGTTGGTCAGTGGATGAGTGGGTAAAAAGAAGTAATACATTTATACAATGGAACACTACTCGCTGCAAAGAAGAAAATATTACCCTTTGGAACAGCTTGCATGGACCTGGAGAGCATTATGCTAAGTGAGAAAAGCCAGTGAGAGAAAGACAAATACCATAGGATCTCCGGTGGAATCTAATGAAGAAAATGCACTAGCAAGCAAAACAGAGACAGACTCATAGATGGAGAGCAGGCTGATAGCTAGGTGCAGGACTGGGTGGGGGTGTGGAGGCTTGAGCACAAGTGAAGTGTGGTGATTGCCAGGGGAAGGCGGTGGGGGCAGGTAGAAAAAAGTATTTCAGGGATAAACGGTGATGGATGGAGACTTGACTTGGGGTGGTGAATATACAATACCTGTACAGATGACATGTTATAGAGTTGTGTACCTGAATCCTGTATAATTTTGTTAACCAGTGTCACCCCAATGAACTCAGTAAAAAGGACAAAAAATAGTGGCCAAGGGGGACAATGGCTTGCTCAGCTAGACCGTGGCCGAGCTGGGTCTGCAGTCCAGGTGCTCCCTCTCCCGAGCCCCATGCACGGGGTGAGTCTTTAGTTTCAACATGTATTATAAAAAATTCATCAGTGGTTTATTTTTAGGGTCTCTTTATTTTTCTTTCTCCGTGTGATTTCTGTGTCTGGATTTTTTAAAAGTGGCGTCTTCAAGCAGGAATTTGTTTTAAATAAGAAAATCACAATATTTATGCTACTCGCAGAGTAGCAGGGGATTTCGTTACTGTAGGGCTTATCTCCCCTGACCCAGACAACTGCCGTGCCCTCCTGTCTTGCCTCTGTTCCGATATTACTGTATCCAGGATGTTGCTGCCCTTTTTTTTCCCACTTGTCTTGCTGATAGTAGTGAAACCAAAGTCATTTTCCCAAGTTGGGGTTTTAGCCATTTTCTTTTCCTTCTTAAGATCTGTTTTTCACTTACAAATTAGGTGAAAACTCAGGGAAGCAGAGCCTGGCAGCTAAAAACAGAAAGTCTGCAGTACCGCTTTACACCCTCTGGGCCGATCTGCCTGTTAGATACCCTTTCAATCCTTTCCAGCTTCTCATTTCCCATCGGTGTGCAGTTTTCACCTTCGCCTGCCCACGTCGGAGTGTGTGGGAGGCGGCTAGGAAGCCGGAGGACCGAGGAGCTGGGGTATATTGTTTGGGTCGGCCATGGCAACCGCGGCAGTAAAAGGAACAGGACTAGTTTTGTGCTGCTGTGTAAATGGCCAGGATTCAGCCGGTATCTCGGGACCTCTGCTGGGCAGGCACCAGTCAATCTGATCTCCTGGTAAGGTTAAACTCGGCCCTCCTCTCCCGCCCTGCTTTGATCACCCTGTCAGCCAGGAATGGACGTGGGGAGGCAATCCAGAGCCCAGCAGGGTGTGTGCACCCAGCAGAAACATAATAACCACAGAGGCAGAACAGCAGGAGCGTTTTCTCATCTGTGCCCCAGACACAGAGAAGCACATTCCCAGCCCTTGCCAGCACTCATTCTCAAAGGGTTGTGAGCACCTCGCTCCAAAGAGCCTGTCCAAACGACCAGCTTGACTAACAGGAAGGAGCAGCCACCAGGAAAGTCCAGGAAAGACCCCAGAATTTGTGTAGTTAGGGAGCCGAAATGCAGGGACTGCCTGCCGCATAAAAGTGTCACTGAAGAGGAGAGCGAGAATACAGAGTAAGCCTCCGTTGCTTAATAATTTATTTTTGACTCTAAATAGCTTTTCTTTTCATTCAGCAGATCATTTTAGGTGTCATTCAGGTTAAGTGCCGCGTTTTATCCCGAGCGGATCGGGAATCTTGGTGGTTCAGCTCTGTACCGTGTTGCTGCCTAGTGCGGAGCTTACTGTTTTTCTTTTTTTAATGTGGATGAGCAAGATCTATGCGGTCAAGTACTGGGTTCTGAGTGTTTTTCTTCTAAGGGGCAAAGTTGATTTTTATTCAAAATCATGCGAGGCTGACATTTCACTTGGGGAAGTCTAAGGAAGTTGGTGAGGTCTCATGTTAATAAAAACAAGTGCCTCTTTTTCTCCTTATCACCTCTCAGTATCTGCCCTGCTGGCTCAGGCGGTGTGGTCTGGCTCAGTGCTCCCTGGAAGGCACATCGAGCTTTAGAAGTCCCTCCACTATGACCCACAAACCGTTTTCAGGCTTCACTCTAAGGAGCCAGAGGTAAAACCCTGCACAAACAAACTGGGAAACAGCATGTCCACTTTTCTGGGTTCGGCCCTCCCTGCAGCCCGCTTGGAAATCTGCCTCTGATTTCTGTCGGACATGTTTGCCTTCCTTCCCCTTGCCCGACCTCTTCCAGGCCTAATTTATAGCAGCCCCTACCTACCCTTTTGTTGTTTTTGTCATGTGAGTAGTAACTGACGGGAAAATAGTTACTCAATTTGCAAACTGTTGGGTAGTGAGGTCACTGAGTCTGAGATTAGCCTGTAATTTGTAAAAGTCTCAGACAGATGACAGCAAGGTTTTGCTCGCTTCTCTCTGAGCTGTTTTGCTGGGCTCTAGTCAAAGCAGCTTCATAGTGAGGAACAGAGAAGTTTCTTTCTGCTGTGGAGCGACCAAACCCCTGAGCGCAGGCAATCGGCAAACAGGAATGAACTTCAGCGGGCTCCACACCACACAACAGAAGGCTGAAATGGGGCTTTTTCTGGAAGTATTTTAATTTCTGGATAGACTTTGTGTTGCTCAAAGTTCCATTTTTTAAAGATTCTTTTCTGGTTATATTTTCTTGACATGTTTGAGCTTTTCTGCCTTTTCTTTTTTCTTTTTAAACTAGCTTAGTTGAAAAAGCAGGCAATATTAAACAGTGTATTTTATTTATTGACTTGGAAGGCCAATCATAGAATTTTAGAGCTGAAAGGGCTTAAGTCTCACATAATGTTCTGATTTTACAGATGAGAAATCTGAGGCGTAGTGAAGTGTCCAGCCCTTCAATGCACAGCTTGTTTGTACGAGGGCTGAGGCTGGAAAAAACCAGCTCTCCAGAGACTCCTGGCTTTATATTGTCTTCTTATTGGGCACAGCTTTTTAGCTTCAGTTGGGCTCTTGTTCTGTTATTGAGATTATTTTAAAAACGGGTTGGTCTTGAAAAATTTATTATTTCAACTTAATTGTTCTCATACTTCCAGAAGATCAAAAACTTCCGAAGCTAAACATCATTACCACATACTATGGAAAGTGTATATACATCTGCTGAACAGTTTTTAAAGATTTCAAGCCTGCCGTAGCTATTGAGATGTTTTAATCCCATTTCGAAAAAGGTTTATTTGGGGGAACAAAAGCCCAGTGTTGTGTTAAGTCTAGACTTAGAACAATGGAGCATCACCTCCTAGGTACTGGGAGAGAAAGTGGGAGAGGCAGGGAGTGGCTGGTCCTGTGGGCAGCTCAGGCAGATTTTTGTTCTAGCCTCTTTGCATGTTAGCACAGTGAAGTCCTTCAGCGAGAGTCACCCACGGTGGAGTGATGTGTTTAGACTTGAAGGTTCTAGGAGCTGCTCACATAAATAATGAACATAGTCAATTTGCAATGCAGCAGGTGCAGAGTTAATCACTGAGAATTGGAACTGGTTGCCCGTCTTTTGTTTTTCTCCCTGCCACCTCTGTGGCATTTTCACTTGCTTCCCCTTGGGAAGGGATGATTGGAACGTGCACATCCTCTCTCCCTGTGCTCTGAGCAGTGGGAAGGTTTTGTGGGTGGGCAGTGTCTTCAGGGACAGCACAGACCGAGGAAGGGGCCTCCTTCTGTTCCTTAGGTGAATCTTGCCAGGGCCTGGTGGCTCTCCGCCTTGTTGTCAGTAGGGTCAAGAGGTGGCGTGGCTGGTTATTGGTCAGAACAGTACCCATTGGCTCTCAGGACTTGATCATTTATTTGTACTTGGGTGTTACGAAGAGACTTATTTTGTGCTGTTTAATCCATGTTTGGCTTTGTTGGAAGTGTTTTATACATTCAGAAGGAAGAAAAGTTTTGTCCCTTTGGGAAGGCAGGTCGATCATCTAGCTGTAGAGAGCAGCACCACGTGAGTAACAAATGCGTTTGAGGATTAAGCCCAGTGAGAGATTTGTCTCTTTCATGAGAGACTGGGGGAACGGGAGGTGATTGTAGGGGAAGAACATAGAGAAAAAAAAGAATTTTGAAAAGGGAAAAAATCAGGCTTAGCTCTCCAGAGACCACACACAAAAAAAATGATTTAAGTGCAAAGAAGCTAATAAAAGTTTGAAAGAGCTTTTAGTACAAAAAAAAAAAGAGAATGAAAGAAGTGCTGTTAGATGAATAAACAGCTCTTTTCTAAACAGCATCTCAATAACTTGGATTTGCAGGGAAAAGAAGACCAGAGAAGGGTCGTACGGAAGGAAGTCCAAGGGCAAAAAAGCAAACAGATATTTAAAGGAGTGGGGATTGTAACAGTTTGGTAAAAATGGACCTCCTTGTACTTAAAATTATTTTGTTCTTAATACTTGATAAGATGATAAGTAATAGGCTGAGAAATTTCCCTGATGTGTAATCCAAAGCAGATTTACCTCATGTATGTGCCGTTATTGAAATCCACTTAAAATAAAATGCATGGGTGGGTGTATCCGTCCCCTTGCCCTCACCCTGCTGGGGTATTTCCACTTCAATGCGGTGGTGCCGGTGCCACTCACATGCCCGTGCGGCGTCTGGGAGGAGCTGATGCGCCTTGCCAGATTTTTCTTAAAACTTACCGATGGCTGTGTCTTATCCACATGGCGAGGGTGTTGAGGAGAGGGAAGAGTTGAGAGAGCATTGCACTGAAAACATCTTCAGTCTTTTCCTCTCCTAGCTTTCAGGCTCGAAACTACCTTTCTCTTGGGAATGAGAAGGGGAGAAAACCCTTTCTCCACTATTCCTTTGAGAGGGGTTTCAAAACCCTCTCTGTCCATCTGAGCCTGGGGGGCTTCAGGGCAGCTGCACCTCTGGTCAGGAAGTAAAGTTCTTTCCTTTAATAGAAGTTCCCGCACAAAAGAATGCACCACTGTAATTTGAGTTCCTCATTGATCTTCCTTCAGTCTCTAGTAAAAATTTAAATATTTAATTGTGTCTACTTCGGAAATTAACTGCTCTCAGATAGCATATTTACTTAGAACATCTCAGTGCCTCAAGTGCTGACATTGTTAGAATGGGAAAAAAAGCCTCAACGTTTTCAGGCAGAAATCATTGTAAAATATGGTATAAGGTTTCCTAAATAGAGTACAGTGTAGTAAACATCATTTAATTTCTTTTCTTGGTGATTTATCGTTATTTCTCTGGAGTGATTACACTGATATGGTAGAGCCGTGATGCCCCAGAAGCTCATAATTCTTTTCGATGCCATGGCCTCTGTCTTATCCACACTTCTTGATTTCTCTTAAAGCCCCTGTCATTTCCCTATATCTGATCTGTTGCAAATGTAAGGGAAACCAGCTAACAAAACTTGCAGAATTGCTAGACGGGATTGTACATCTTTATTCTAACCTCTTTTCTCCCCACCTAGGCAGTTTAGGCCCAAGGCAATCCGGAGCCGTTCTGGGTGGTGCAGGCTAAGAGATTTCAAGGGGATGGAATAAAGTTAGATGGGACGTGACTACATCCTGTTAACGAGCAAGGGCTGTCAGTGAGCATGGCATTTAAAACATTTAACAGTCAAAATGGGCAGTGGGTAAAATAATAAAAATAAATGCAGTCACTTCTGTGCTTCAACTATTCACGCCTCAAGACGAAACTAATTAATAAAACATTTTATAGGGCTTTGTTGTTGACTGTAACACCTATTAGGTGTGGACCAGGAGCTTCAGAATGAATCTCAGTCCCAGGCTGAACCCAGGGCCTCACAGTTGTCCCACATGCCTGGCTGGCGTGGCAAGGTACCTAGGTGGGGACGCCTGTGACTCAGAGAAATCTCAGGAAGCAGAGGAGAGATGGCCATCTGAGTAGCCTGGTTTGCTCGCTCTGCCACTTCTGCTCCCAGGCAGCTGCTTCTGGCGGAAGGAGAAGGAGCTGTGGGACTTTTATGCACGTTCCAAAATACTTACTTGGCTCATAAGATAGGTAAGAAGACAGAGTGATGAATTATACCTTGTGGGTTTTTTTTTTTAATGTGAACATATTTTCCCCACAAGTGGAAGCAGTGATTTATAAACGGAGTCTTTTCAGAAAGATTCTAATTCCAACCTTTGGAACTCAGAATATATTTTTCAGAGAAGTAGTGTGTGTTATAGCCGGGTCCCAAAAGAGGCCACAAAATCTCTCCCGTGATGTCTCTAGGACTGTGCCAGTCATGGGCTCCTTGGAGCCACGGTGCCCAAGAGCCCCTTCAACTGGTGGTATGTGATCATGAAGAATGGCCATCGTGGCTTACAGGAAAAAAGTGGAAAATGTGCATAGAACACAGGCTGTTATGTAACTGATAGAATGGGTGAGCCTAGTAGAGGGCCTGACAGGGCGTGAAGTCACCGACAGAGGTGGTTCCAGAGGGCCCAGCTAAGAACCAAGAACGGGAGGGAAGTTGAAGGTAAAGAGGGTTAGATCCCACCAGAGGAAGAACGTTCTAACGTCTGGAGTGCCTAAAAATAGAACAGGCTGACTGACGAGGTAATGAAACTCTGTCACCAGAGATGTTCAAGCAGAGGTGGGAGGACCCCCTTCTCAGGAATTCTCCAGAGGGGAGCCATATACTGAACAGCGGGTTGTAATAGACAGTACTCCTTCTTCTAACACTGAAATGTGGTACTTAAGACTCACATTTGTGTCCCAGTTTTTCACTGGGAAAGATAATATAAGATAATAGCATTGAAATAATTTTAAGATAGGCAAATAGTCCTACTTTTACAAACCTAATACAGTATAACTTTTCTTATTATATTCCTTATTAGCATACACATAATTTCTTTGAAACCAGGGACAAAACTAATAAGCAAAATATTATGTTAAGAAGCATACTATTCACTATTACTCATCTGTTTTTATATTTCTAAGTACTGATAATAATAAGGTATTTAATAGTATGTTTATGTTATTCCTTGTTCACATGTTTAAATTCATTATGAGCAAAACCAAAATCATACTTGGAACATGTAGGAATCTTACATAATTTAAATTTTTCATTGTTTTCAGATTTTGACTTTAAGATTTGTGCACATAATTGGTCCTTGAAGATTTTGCAGGGCCAAGTTGTTTTGACTTTTATAATTAGCGTGCTGCCTTCCCTGTTCTTGCTACCCCAGGGCGGGCTGTATTTTACAATAAGCGCTGATGAAGGGTGATGGGGGCGGATGGTGAGGAGAGGCTTCCAGTTACCAGAGAACCTGTGACTTACTCTCTGTGCTTTTCCTAGGTCACCAATTTTCAAAGAATTTGGGTATAATTAAATACACTTCATAATAAACTAGGCTGAACATAATTTAATCTTTCCCTGAAGGTACTTCAGAGTCTTGGAGAGCTGTGGGGTCATGATGAACATCAATTACTTTCTCACGGTGGGTGTGCAGGAGGTAGTTAACAGAGTTCCATTTGATCGAGCCCTGGATGCCTGGAGATTTGTTCCTTCATTATAGGGAGTCCAGTGTCAAGACTTTGGAAGTGAAGCTTAATGTTACATTCTCAAGCAGGAGAGAACATAATAAAGATGACCCCTTCACTTCTGAGAGGATGAAAGTTGATGATGATAATTCACACGGACATGGTAGTGTTCAGCACTTTTTAGTTTTCAAAGTGTTATCACATACCTTGTGGTCCATTACTTGTTTCTTGTGACAGTCCTGGGAAGGAACCAAAGCAGCCGGCATCCCATTTTTGCAGATGAGATAAATGTAGCTCAGAAAGTTTAAGAGACTTGGATCAGGTGATGTACTGTATAAGAGGCCAAGGCCGCTTCAGATTTAATGTTCTTTTTGGCATTCCAAAGGGTACTAAGCATTTATACGTGGTAGTATTTTTGAGTGCCTCTTGTGTTTTCTAACTCATCTCATCCTCACAGTGGCCCTATGAATCAGTAAATATTGGTTCTTTTGGTGCTGGTATGATTCCCATGTTTAGAGATCTGGACACAGAGGCACAGAATGAAGCTAGTGAATGGCAGAGCTGAAATTTGAACCCATGAGCGTGAGCTACCAAGCCCCGGCTTTCACCATCATGCCACGTGACTGCTCAGTGTACGCACACCGATGTCAAGCAAATCAAGAGATGTGTCTGTAGTTATTTTGCTGTCGATACAGATCTCTGCCTGTACGCCAGGTCTGGGATCCTTCTGACTGAAGTTTTGAAGCCAGATCTGCCAATTTGAGGTCTTGGGTACCTTACTTAGCCTCTGAGCCCCAGTTTCCACATCTCTAAAACAAAAATATGGAGTATCTAATGTCCTTGTAAGAATGAA
Organism: Macrotus californicus; assembly: GCA_007922815.1. Lineage (NCBI taxonomy): Eukaryota > Metazoa > Chordata > Mammalia > Chiroptera > Phyllostomidae > Macrotus > Macrotus californicus. The sequence continues at coordinate 15,608 of VMDR010009427.1, forward strand.
TTGGGATGCATGGAAAGCACCCAACACAGTACTTATTCCATAGTCTTTATTTTTAAAGTGACTGTTGCTGTTATTATTATATATTCACAGTGGCCAAAACCATATTACAAGCTTTCAAAGAACAAGTTATTAATGTTTACTTCCTATTGTGCAAATACCTGTGTATTAATTGGATCTGTGTTTCTTGAGTCTTTAAAATAGGCAAATTTTATAATTACATTTCTTACTATTATTCTTCCTACCAATACTTGACTTGATTTGTAAGTTTATTTCATTAGAGAGCTAGCAAGTTGTCTGAGATCCTAAATTCCTTGCCCCAATTATTTGTCATATAATTTGTGACTATAATATAGCTGCTAAGATAGAGATTCAAATTTAAAAGAAGGGAGAGAAATGCTTATTTTCAGTGGTTTCAGACAGGTCAATTATCTAAATGACATAGAACTCATCAGAAAATACAGCGACCAGTTTTATTCTGTGTGAACACACAGTGCCTAGAGCTTGCATTTATGCTCAATTCCAACTACATTTGCCTGTTTTTTACTTATTTGTTCAGAGTATCTTCTCAGTGACTATTTACCACCTTTGAATATGTGTTCTTGACATTGTGCTGCAGATTGTAAGCTCTTTATAACACTGGAAAATTATTGGCCTAATGGTACCTATTTCAGGGATTGTAAAGTAATGGTAACTGCTTAATAGGCTCTTTACATTTTTAACATACTTCACCTTTTTAACAACACGCACAAAAAAACCCTATGTTTTTAACATTATCTTAAATTTTAAATAGGCACTTTTCATTTTCTCTTACAGAAAATGAATATGCTGCATATGCATTTTCAAACTGTGCATATCTTGTCTGCATTCCTCACAGGAGTTTATATTGATTCTTCCAGTAAGTTTTAGGAAGGACTCACTTTGTGCATGGCGGTCGCTCGGTTTAGGGAGCGTAATAGTGAACACGACGTGCAAGGGCCCTGCCCTTACGGAGCTTTGCCGCTCTACCTAATGATGACAGTGATGAAAGGAGCAAATATCGTTTGGGGACCTGGTGGCGAAGGACTGTTTCTGTGACCCCCGCAGGGAAATTCCAACCCCAAATCATTCTCATCGCTGCGGAATTCACAAAGCTGAATCGCATCATTTCATCACCCGTTCGAATGTAATGAAGGACACAAGCGGTGTTTGCAAGCGCTAAAACAGGCTGTGGTTGACTCATCTTTTTATCTCCCTCTTATCACGCCTTTCCCCTCTTGTCTCGACCTGGTTCTCAGTTTTCGGAGCTCAGTCAGTTATTCCCTACGATGGAGTCACGTGACCTACGGGCAGGCGCCGCGGGTGGTGCGGACTAGCTGCGCCAGCCAGAGTGGTTCGCTGAGGGGACTGGATGGAAAAGAGCGGCCCTGCGGCGCTGTCAGGTCCTTGGGCGGCGCTGACCGAATTTGTGTTGAGTTGGATGTGTCCCGGCAAGTTACCCTCCCTCTTTGTATTTCCCTTTTCTTACTATTACAGTCAGAAGTTGAAATAGATCTTTCTAAGGCCCCTCCTCGTGCTACCCTTCTGTGATTCACATGTTCCTGAAAAGTTCAGTGTGCTTTTTCTCAATACATGCAAATACATTTTCCAGTGAGCCTGGAAATCTATTTTCCAATTATCCTCTCCCCTGGTTTATAACTTATCATCGATGTGCTGTGGCTTCTAACTCTGCTGCTGCTCTAAGCCCATCAAGAGGTTAATTACCTGTGAAGAATGAGGAACTGCTGGAGAGCTGTAAAACATTCAAGAGAACTTCGGAGTTCTTCAGTAATGTGAATAAATACATGTCCTTCGTGTATCTAGTTTTCCAGTGGAGACATAACAGGACTGGGCTATAGAGACTGGAGACGGTCAAGCTGCTGATAGACTTGAGTACTGAAGATCATGATCAAGCTCATAAAAACTACCCTCTTCCTCCTCCAGGTTATCCAATCAGAGCACAAACAATACTTTCCAAAAACAACTGGATTTCACCAAGTTCCTCTGGGAAGCCTGAATAGTCTCATTTTTATTTGTTTGTTTCATCTTGCTCCCCTATAGTAGATAAAAGCTCCAAAGGAGGAAACACATGAGGAATTTGTCAAAAAGAATTTTAAATTTCTAACACGTTATCTTCTTCCCCATTCTTTTCCACCCGAAATAGAACAGCCATAGGCCCTAAACTTGTTTTCCTGTGACCTAAGCAGAGTTAAGCATTGCAGTCTCGTAATGCTGCCTGACTCACAAGCTCTGTCCCAAGGAGTAAGTATTGTCTTGAGTTGTACTACCGTTTGCCAGACAGGAAATTCCTGCTGCATGTAGGAAAGGTAGTGTGTTTAAACTCCTCTCTCCCCTCTCATGTCAAGTATATCTATTTCCGTGTTTTCTTTCACTAAAACACCTCGAAAAATGAGAGAGTTGTCTACCCACCTTTCTGGTGGTTGTCAGGGGTATCATTCATGGGAATCTCAAGACATTAAATTTGGTTTTATGAAGTAGTTTATTGGTAGTTTTAGAATAGCATCGCTTTTTCGGTAGCCCCATTTGTTACTGAGCAGCAGGGAAGCTGATTGGATGTCACCAAGAATGTTTTGTGGAATGCGGACACACAAAGCATTTCCTCTTTGCCCTAGTGCCCTTATATTTTTGGTTTGCTGTATTGTGTTGAGTCAAGCCGGCTATATTCCATCAACAGGATGTTACAACTTGTCAAAAATTATTCAGCCTTCAGTGTTAAGCAGGTGTTTACTTAAGCATTTCTGAATTTAGGTGGCGCTCTATGCAGGTGGCCAAAGCCAGGAGTTTTGCCTGTCGTTGAGATAGAGGTCCTCAACCAGGGAAACCTTCAGCTGCTCAGTCAGTGAGTATTCTGGTACCAACTTGCCTTTGGATTTGAGCTTAGAACCCTCTCTCTCCACTTATTCCTTCTGTGACTTCACAGCTCTTTCAAGAATTATTTCCTTATTAACTTGCACCAACTGTGTTTTCTCAAGTAATAGGGAGTGATGGACTCCCAAGAGATAGACATCACATTATTCCTTTTCTTTTTCAACAAGAAGGCTTTTTAAGTAAAGCTGCTGAATGACAAGTCTCATATTTGTAGAAATTCATCAATATTGTTCTTGCCTACAGTCTCTCATCTTTAACCATTGTGATTCAGTGTACATAAATCCCCAGAGCTTGGAAAGAAACTGAGGAGCTAATGTTATTAGTAAATTCTGAACTCTCAGTGATACAGGAACCCAGTGACACATAATCCATGAGGTCCCTCGATGAACTGGGTTTTCACGGGAGTGTCACACGTCTTTGCTATTAGGAGCACGGTGATGTTAAAAGTGGCGCCATGAGAGTACATTTTCTTTGCGCCTTATGTTTTATTTGGTGAGGATTTCTGGCAGAGGATTTTTCTTTTAGCCTCCTGGTTGCTATGGCAATGCTGATTTTACAGAGGTGACCTCTTTAAGTACTAAATAAGTTAGGTAAGATACAGGCATGAAAAGATCAAGGAAACCATGTGTGTCCTAAGTATAAACATGTAGATTTAGTGTGTGTATATCTTTGTCTCCATCCCTCATGGTGCTTGTTACCGTGTCTCTGTGTGTGTTTCTTCTTTTATTCCAGGCTGCTTGGGAAAAAATGCTGATTCATAGTGTCATTGTCTTTTGTTTTCCCCGGGGAAATTCTGGGTTTGTTTCTAAGTTCATTTTTCTACAGCCCTGAGTTTAATCTTTCTAGATAGATCTTTATTTTTTCCCCTCTCAACAGGCACAAGGCACTTCCCTTTGTTTATCTTAATTAATGTCAGGTGGTCTCCAAGAATTAGCAGACATGCCAGTAATTTTGTAGGGCTCTTGTGTATGATTTCTTTCCCCTGTTTCTTAATATTTTGTGCTTTTTGGAGCTTACATTTTTAGGTGTCTGGAGGAGATTGTAGAAGATCCTAAGATTTTAGTGATAGCATCCAGTCTGGTCGTCACACATATATAACACATGTAGGGAAGAGAGTTTTTTTAGCAATATTAAATGGATTTTGCTACAGGAAGGCGAGTAGTAGTACTTTCAATTGAACATTTCTCATGAGCTCGCCAGCAGACAGCGTGGCTTCCTGGTTGTAATCACACGCCAGTGGCTTGGTGGCTATTATTCCAGAAGTTGAATTTGTTGTGGGTTCCCCCAGCTCCTGGAGTAGCAGGCCCTCATTGTTCACTTTAAGATTGTAATTCCATCCAAGGTTTATAGTGTCATCATAGAAACTAGATGGAATTACAGACCCATGAACACTTTGGAAGATTACATTCATTGAAATACTTCATAAAGTTCAATAATTTTTTAAACTATCCTGGAAGTTCATGGCACTTAGATGGCAACATGATCTCGGCCACATAGAAGGTTTTCCGAAAATATATGTTGCTTGCTTTATTGAATTCATTTACACCTTTAAATAACCTGTGTTTATTAAAAAAAAAGGTCTGGAGAGGTTGTACTTAAGTATTTGTAGGGCTTAAAAAAAATCTTGCCTTAAAATGCTCATAAGATTTCCTGCTTCTTATTGATGGAAAAATTGGCTCCTCATGGGAATACAGGGGTGGGCAAAGTGGGTTTACAGTTGTTCATATGGAAGTAATACAATAGTTAATAAATAATACAAGAATAAACTCTGACCCTGACTAGTGTGGCTCCAGAGGTTGGGCATCATCCCATCCCGCAAAGCGAAATGTTGCCTGTTCGATTCTTGATCAGGGCACTCGCCTGGGTTGCGGGCCAGGTCCCTGGTTGGGGGCGTGAGAGAGGCAACCACACACTGATGTTTCTCTCCTTCTCTTTCTCCCTCTCTTCTCCTTTCCCTAAAAATAAATAAATAACATCTTTAAAAAAGAAGAAACTCTGTTTCGTGATCTCACAACTGAAAACCTACTTCTGCCTACCTCTGTGTGCTATTTAATCATTCCTGTTTCTAGCCTACAGTCTACTACTGGATGGCTCTTGTGGATGGGGATCTTTGTTTTGGGGAAGTCCCTATCCTCAGTAATTCCTCTTATGTAGTGTTTCTTTTCAATGTAACCCTCATAAACCTCTGTGTCCCGTGCCTTTGAGGTGGACCCCTGTGCTATGATGAACTCCACAGCTAGAAACTTTGGCTGTGTGTTAGAATATTGGATGAATGCCTTTCTTATTGGTTTTAATTAGGATAAGAACTATTAAGGTAATTCACTAATTCATGGTGTGTTACCAGATTTGCAATGGCCTGTTTTTCATGCCTCCGGACGTACTATTTTAGAAGAGTATACAGAAGGAAGTTCAGAAGGATACATTATGTATTTCAGAATCTGCTATGGTCTTCAAAGTTTAGATTCTGTGATGTATTTTAGGGTGATCATATATAAACCGTGTGATGAGGAGTTACTGAATGTTACTGCCTGTGCCACCATGCCCTGTATGACAGGGTATCAGGAAGCTAAAAGTCAATATAAAACTTTAATTAAAGGAATTCTCTATTATCATATTCTTTAAAGTATTAGCAATATTTAAAATTTTTATAAAATTCTATTAATCATCTCTTACTTAGAGTTTTGTCCCTGGAAATATTTCATTTTAAAAATGTATATAGGACAGAGATAGCAAGTAAATATACTGGTACAGCTAAAGTCAGTGCTTTCTGGGCTTAAAAGAATTTATTGGAAAAGAAGACAGTTTTACTTTGCGAAATTACATTTTTATTTAAGGGCTTGATGACACGTGGAGAATGTTTCAGCTTTTAACAGTTGAAAGATTGAGCAATGACTGGTTCCTCTGTTTCCTGATTGGTTTCAGTGTGAATTGGTACTTTTTTATCACCTGTAAACATTTGCTGTTAGCTGCATAAATTAGACTCAGATTTAGCGAAGTATCACTCCCTGGTACATCTTACCATTAACAAAAAGTAGCATTTTCTTTTTCAGCTTCGAGCAGGGAGTACTGCCGAGTTTTATCTAAGAAGCTGACTTTAGAAGTGGTGGTTTTGTGTGTGGTGTGGGTGTAGCAGAGCAATATTGTGCGTTCCTTTCAAAATGTGCAAGATGCCTCGGGGTCTGTGGGCGGGGGAACTACCTGTGGTGCCCGCGCTCGTTCCTCATTCAGTTGTTCCTCAGCACAGAAGGGAAAACCCAGTGTTCCAGGCCCCACTCATTCTGAACAGTGGGGGTGGGGGCTGGTGGGGTGGGGGTGCCACTGCCATTCGGCAGAAGCCTTTGTTTTAGGACGGTTTGTGTAGCAAAATGCAGTTTTATTATTTTGCCATCAGTCTGATTGCAAGCTAACACATAAATGGCACTAGTGATCAGAACGGAGTAGTGTAGTGAACACAATTTACAATGTACTCTATATTCACCTGACATAATAGTAAAAGCACTGAAACTCTTTCCCACATTGTAAATAATCCCTGGAGCCAGAAGTTGAAGGGTTGTGTGTGTGTGTGTGTGTGTGTGTGTGTGTGTGTGTGGTGTTTGTAGAAGTTAACGAATGTGTTAGTTTATTGACCACTTTCTGGATTTTCTAAAGAAAATTTTCTTCCATGTGCTTCTGATTTATATTCCCTGAAGTGTCTGCTACCTTTAGAATATGAAGGTAAATTCACGAGGAATCCTTCCTTCTTTCAGAAGATACTCCTAATGTAAGAAAGGTGACACTTAACTCACGCACGGCTCTAAAAATGTTATATAATAAACTAAAAAATTGAATTACATATCCACTAAGAATACCTTTATTAGCGAAGACTAAGCGATTAAGCCTTTACTGAACGTTAAATGCTTAGGAGGCACAGGTAAGCGATGCCACTGGTCTAGCACACCAGGAGCAGTGATGTTTTAGGCCTGTCATTAACTGTCATGTGGCCTTTGGCAAATACCCTAACTTCTCTGGGCCTTAGGAAAATGGGGAAGTTGCATTACATCAGTGGTTTTCAACTGCGGCTTCTCAAAGCCCTGGAGAGCTCTAGGTCTCCCACCGGCCTCTCTGGAATGAGCCAAGGACTGTTGTGGTGGGCAGGTTGAGGCCCAGGGATCTCTATATAATACTAGCTATGCTTTCATTTCCTGGCACCACTAAATTAAATAATCTTTAAGATCACTTCCAACTCTTACATTTAATGCCTGTAAAAAGTAGTCCTTGGTCATTAGGAAGCAATGTAATAAGGAATTGAGCCTCTAAGAAGGAAAACTTTAGTACGAGAAGGCGGGTATTACGGATTTGATCGTCTCTGAGGGCTGCTGCTGCCTGTGTCAGACAGGGCTAAGATCTTCCCCCAGGAGTAGAGGGGAGAGCTCAGAAAGGTTGTTTCTCTGTATCATCTCCCTGGTGAGGAAACTAGGAGATAAGAGTGATAAAAAAATTTCTGGATTTTAGGATGACTTCTAGATGTCCTTATGCCTTCAGCAATCAATCGTGGGCTGGATTTGTTATCCCGATGGTCTGCGTTTGAGTAACAGACAGATGATGACAAAAGTGTCCATTTTCTGTCACCCTGCCAGACCAATAAGGGGCCAGAAGGGGTGTGGCATGAACCACGTCCCTGGCAGAGGTGCCTACAGCTCCTTGGCACCCAGATGCACAGCCTCCACCCTTGCACCTTGGGCGCAGATAACACCTCAGGAGAAAGGGACGGGGAGCCAGGGAAGGAAGGAAATTCACAGGGACCCTGAAGTGGTGAGGTCCATAGTGGTGGTGGCAGAACATTTTGCCCAGAAGAAAACTCTGGCACTAGATGCCAGGCGTGTTTGTACTAGAATGGAGTTCAAAAATTCAAACAGAACACTGTCTGTTTTTAAGGACTCATGTGAAAGGTCTGTTTGTCCCAAGCCTAAATCCAGGAGTCTATCTGTCATAAGTACTCTTAGTTAGTCCCCAGCTCCCTTGAGTGTAATCTCTAAAATACAGAAGACAAAGGACTCGGGTCTTAAACTCTCTAATGAGGAGTGAGAAATTTTTTTTTCTCAACAACTCTGCCTTATGAATATTAAGGAGGGCCTATGTCAAAAGTTCCTGCAGGATAGCTAACAGAGGTGGAAAGTTGAAATAACCTTAAAGGCATTGAAGCTGAGAAACTGCCCTCTTTACCCTAACGGCCACAATTAGTTTTGGAAGGCTGTCAGTGGAGAAACGCAGGGCTGTTCATTTAGAAAGCAGCTGTGTGGGATGCTTCTGATGTGCTGGCCTATTGGGCACCGTTGTCTCTCCCACACCTTGTCCCAGTCCAAGGTGAAGAAAGCTGCGTCTGGCTTAAAGCCAGACTGACATGGACATCTGGATTTGCACTCTGGACACACAGGAAGTGGTTGGTTGCATTATAAATGGGGTTCTCTTTGGTAAATAACCACCCCCCGCCTTTTTTTTTTTTTTTTTTGAAAGGCCGTACGGAGGAAAGTAAAGGATGCATTTTCTCTAGTGTTTTGGAAACCTGGATCTCATCAGCTTTCTGGTCGGTTTTGGCTGTCAAGGCTCCTTATGCCAGAGTCGCTGTGAGCCAGGTTTCTGAGGTTCCTCCTGATCCGTGCTGGCAGCCTCCTAGAAATAACTGTCATTCCACATTCAGCTGAAATATATAACTCAACAAATAAATACATATAAAGTATATGAATGGAAGTAGGAAAGTGAGGATTAACAGACAAGAGAGTAACCGTCTTGACATGGAAAATACTATAAAAGACTCTTAGGAAGGTTCTTGCTTATTTATGTTCTTCCTTGTGCAGTGAATGTCGACGCTTTGACCCGTTTCTCCTGGTCCATCATTTCCCACTTCTCTGCCGGGAGGTTTCAAGTAGCTGATCCCTTGCAAGTTTTCTTGAAAAACAAAACGAAACTTCACTCATATTTGTCATTAATTCACCCAGGTGATGTGTGGAAAGTGGTTCAGCATCCCGATACATGAAATAAAACATCACTTTCACGTGTGCCTTCCTTTTTCTTCTATAAAAGTTCTCCTCCTTTGAATGGGAAATCCTCAATGATATAACTACATAAGTTTTTGCTGGCCTTGAAAGTGAAAAAATGAGAACAAATAGCAGAAAGGAGGAGGGTCGGTAGTTCTCCACGTCGGATGCAGCATCCACTGCGTTCAGAGGCAGACGTTGACAGTTGCGGGGAGCGCTTGGAAGGCGAGCAGGTCACTCACAGAGAATGAGTTCAAGGTTCGTTCTTGTGCTTTACCTTTGATTACCGCATTATATCAGGTCTCTTCTGAACAGTGCTGTGAGGGGGGAAGGTGACATTAAAACCTGTTTTGAAGGAGCGCTTTGTTGCACAGGGTAGCTTTCATTTTCAGGGCTCCCCTATCGTCTGATGAGTAGACATTGCTAATTTCTCTATCTTTTTTTTCACCCCGACTTCTGTTATCTGTCATGCATATATTTCATTTGGCATTTAAGTGCACGGCTCCTCAAAATGCTGACAAATAGTCTCCATTGCACATTTTGCTGGCACTGTGGTCTCACTGTAAGTGCTGGCTGTATGTATGTTCCTGGGAAGTTGCATAATCGCACTTGCTCTAGTTTACTGTGCAGTATGCTCAGTGACTAATGGCCTAATCAGGGCTTGAAAAATATATAAACAGTTCCACAGAAGCAATGGACTCACTGAGCGCTTTTCATCCAGACGAGGGTGAGCTAATGGGAATTAGAAAGATGGAGGTGTGCAGCAGCGTCTTTGATGCGCTGGCGGTAGAGTGTTCCCACAAGTCCCCTGCATTATTATTGCTCATCGATGGCGGGTCCGTTTTCATGTGCATGAGCCTAGAGTGCCACGTGGGCATCCTAATTGGCTCTGACTTGGTGTTCTTTAATGTGGGTGTTACATGATTTACAACTTTTCCCCTCTCCTCTAACTGGAGAGGCAGCCTGTCCCCTGTGTCCCCTGTGGTGTCACCCTGGCCTTGGTTGCATAGGATAGAAAGGACAGCAGGGTCTACCTCTGTGCATTGTGGACTGACATGGATTCCTGTTCTCTCTTCCTCAGGGGCACCTTTCCTTCCACAATGTCCAGCTGACGTGCACAGAGTTAGTTAGGGACTTTCGACAGGGACGAAGGATCCCCTCACCCCCCACCCCAACCCAGGTGCACGGTCCAGTTGAGGAAGAATAATAACAGTCATCACTGTCATGGCTCCTTGCCGTCAAAATTTATTAGGTATCCCCTAAATTCTACATCTCTTCCCCCATTCAGTTTTTTCCTCACACAGCATTTTGCTAGCTTGACTGCTAATTTAATTTTAAATTTTTGATGACATCATTCAATCCCTAGAAGCTAGCCTCTCACTGATGTAATACTTCAAACCATTCCTGAAGAAATAATTAATGATGGAATACTGTGTTTTCTAAAATAATAAAATGGATTATTTTCTTGGGCACAAGCTGGTTTGTTCACAAAGGGAAAGAAAAAGAGTCCTGGCTCGCCCCGCTTTCTAGCTTTTTAAGGATTACATCGTGACAGGTTCCTCGTGGGAAACGGTGAATATCACCCATGTGTCCCTTGTTTAGAGTCCTGGCTCGCCCCGCTTTCTAGCTTTTTAAGGATTACATCGTGACAGGTTCCTCGTGGGAAACGGTGAATATCACCCATGTGTCCCTTGTTTCGCTTTACGCTTTAAGCTGTTGGGGCGTAGGACAGTAACCAGTTTTCCATTCTCTCTGGGACCCCGTTGTCCCTCACTTCCTCTCTTGGGTGACACTCCACCCCTGCCTCATGTTGGAGCTGCCCTGGGCCCCTCTTTTCTTGAAGGATCTGATGAACATACTTTGTGTTGTGATGTTTGTATCTTATTTTGTAAATCCTTCCAGAGGAATGTATGTTTTAGAACAAGAAGCTGCAAAGTATGATGAGTGAGGATTTATTTTGAACTCAGGACATTGTGGACCAGGGAACCCACCAAATGGAAATGAAGGAGCAGGGGATGTTTGGAGGCTGAGGGGCCTTTCTGGGGCTCCTTAAAGCAGTACAGTTCGGGTAATGACCTTATTCCGAGGCTGCCTGCAGCTCTACACCCTGGCCCTCCACATAGGCCAGTTGTAGGGCTGCTCTCACCAAAAAGGCCAGGTACAGAGCAGGGAAACAAGGCAGTATCTTCCCATACTTATTGAAAATTTACACATTTTGTTAGGGTTTTATTGTCTGTATTGGATGTAGGAGTTCGTCGGCAAAATGCTCCCATACAGTGGAACCCAAGGGGAAAAAGGGGCATATTGGGCTTTAAAATTTGTATGGCACTTATTTGGTTATGTACTTTAATTGTATGTATGCATTTGTGTATTTATGTATTTATTTGTTTTTAGGGAGAGGGGAAGGGAGAGAGAAAGAGAGGGAGAGAAACATCAATGTGTGGTTGACTTTCACGTGGCCCCCTACTGGGGACCTGGCCCCACAACCCAGGCGAGTGCCCTGTCTGGGAATCAAACCGGCGACCCTTTCATTCGCAGGCTGGCACTCAGTGCACCGAGCCACAGCAGCCAGGGCATCATTTAAAAAAATATATTAACCAAATTAAGTATTTTTAAAGCAGTTATTTTTAAAGTGACTCTTAATTCCACTATAGTAGGAACTCAAGATGTGAGTGAGCCACAGTTCCTTTAACTACAACAACAATAAATTTACCAATATACATTAAAGGTAAAGAAGCTTAATGCAGACCACGGTGATTGAACAATAATAAAGTAATAAAATCTTAAAAAAAGAAAAGAAGCTTAATGTCACAACAGAATGAAGTACAGCCTGCTGGAAAGTACTGGAGCTTCATCTAATGCCCTTCGCTGAATCTCAGGGAATGATGCTCGTTGCAAGAGAGGGACGAGTGGTTTGAACGTTCAGATAGTCATGGGTGGGCCTGCAGTGAGCCTCCCTGTCGTCTAAGCCACTGTGCGGGAAAGTTGCCGTGCAGAGCTGTCTGCACAAAGTCATGTCTGCAGTGTCTTATGGAAAGTTAAGGGAGTTTTCAAGTTAATTTGGATTGTGTATCACTTTTGCTTACCATTTAATCGAACCTCCCAAAACTACTGTTTTTTTCCTGCCTCCCTCCCTCCTTCCTGAACCTCCCTGCCTCTCTCTCTACTTCCATACCGTTCAACCTTTCCTCCTTTCCTCCTTCTCTCCCTTCCTGTTGGTAGATTAACTTCCACAGATTTGTGTGTGTGTGAGAGAAATGAAAATCATGGTGTTTACTTATATTCAAATCAGAAAATCACTGACATGCTGAATATGCAGATTTCTTAGGAAAAATAAATAATGAAGCTGTTTTGTAAAGGACCATCTGAATTCCCCAGCCTGTGCTCCTGTTCAGCTTTCTGTCTTTGATTTCCAGTTTTTAGCTGGAAAAGTACACCAGCCAAAAGTCAGCCAGGTTCTCTGTGCAGCAAAGCATATGAAACCATCTTTAGATAAGAAAGTAACATTTTAATTTAGGAGCCACCTTCTAATATAGAATGAAAATGATAATGATTGATAGAATATGTAGCATTGTTAGTAAGCTTTTGAAAATAAGATTTACCTAAATAACTGAAGATACGCAGTAGTTGTTTAAAACTTAGGTGATATATACAATTTGTCAAATCAAAAGAAATTAAACTCAATACCCAAGAAGCTGGCTTATGAAGAAGAATGTCAGTGAAAAATTGCAAAAGTAACTTAAGCATTGTCATTGTACATATTTCATTTGTGTCTCTGTTAAGAAGAATAATTTAAACTGCGTTTTTGCCGTCGACATCAACTCCAACTTCCTACATTTCTGACTAGCAAAATTAAAACAATTCAGTCCCAACGAAGAAGGCATTTAAATTTTTGCCATTGTTAAAATTAAGTGCCAAATGAAAGGTAGATCCTAAGTTATTGCCAGGATTTGGAAACAGAAAGAAAGACAACATTTTGGTTTAAGGAGCAGGTCTTTTGTAGGCCAGGAGACATGGACAAAGTTGAATGGGGAAAAAAAAATCATTTAAGTTCATCACACACCTCTTTCAGACAACTATTTAATTCTTTCAAATTTTACAATTTTAAAGTGCACCGTAAATAAGACAAGAGGGTCTACAGATTGATGAAAACAATGAATTAAGACTGGTCAAAGAAAGTTGGAAACAGTTACATCTGCACTTCATGAATTGCCTTTTGCTTACATTCACGATGAGTCATCCGGTGAAGGAAATGTAAATGAGGACACAGATGCCTAAAGGGAGCCAGCCACTTGGAAGAACTAATGTTCCCGTCGAATTTACCTGGAGAGTCACCTCCGACAAACTACGGCGTGAACATGTCAGCCTTCTCTGCTGTGAACGCAGCAGGATACAAACAAAGTGGGTAAAATAAATAGAATTTGGAGGAGAAAACCCTAGTCTACAGGTTTGTTTCTTTTTTTTGTCTTTAGCCCTGTGTGGAAAAGCTCCTAGAAACTAATGCGTAGCTAATGATGAGGGTATGGAGAGGAAAGAAGCCCAGGGTTGAAAAATAATTTCATCGAAGTATTACAGATCAAACACGGTAGCATATCTGACTTTTAAAAATAACATGGCTAGGCTTTCTGTGCCTTCCTGTCCCCTTATCTAAGAGGGATTTTCAAAGAGCACTCCTGGGGAGGGGAATTTAAATATAGAAGGTTCCCTTCCCCCAGCGCACACATAATTAATACCTGTGTTCCAACTTGGAGCCCTCTGCCTGCCGGGTTCACTGCTCCGTCATCTCCCAGCACTTACCCACGTTCCCCTAGATTCGCACCGTGGTGTTTGTTTACATGTTTGTCTCCCGGACTGGGGTTGGCAAGCTTCTCTGAGGACAAGGATGAACTCTTGTTCCTTCTTACATTTTCCACGGTGCTGTCCTTACTGTGGCCACTCAGACATTATTCACTGATCTTCAAAAAAATTGTGAGCTAGTAAGTGAAAATAAAATAAGCTAGCAAAATGAGATGAAAAGCTCCGATCTGAAATGCTCACAGTCTTGCAGAGCACACAGTGAACACAGGAGAAAATGAACAGCTATTCCAGATCTCGTGATGGAATAGAGGCAAATCAATCATTGATGCTGGTGTGAAACTTTTCTTTGTCAGCTGAATGTCCCAGAGTAGAGGCCAATTTTTGAGTGAAATCTGTTATGGAGATATTTCCAACCCAAAAGAATCATCCTGAAATTCTTTGGTCACCACGAGCAATCCACAACAGAAAATATAATTTGTGAGTTGGCAGTCAGGGTAGGAAACCCAACTTTATATATATTTTAATAGAAAAAGAATCCATTCTGCCATTGTGTTGCTTTCTTCTTGTATAGACGAGCCACACCCTTTGCCACTGCCTGTCTGTTCTCCCACAACGAGATGGGGAGGTCCAGGACCATGTTTTACTCATATGTATCTTCATTTGTGCCTAGCACAAAGTAGGCACTCAGCACATGGTGAATGAAGAAGATGTTTCAATTTTCCTAATAGCTAAAAGGATATATAAATCCAGTGCTAAGACCAAACAAGAGTAGGTTTCATATGCTAGTAATTGTGGGTTTGAACATAAGGAGCTACTTTATGCATTATTTTTATATAAGTGTGTTGTATACCTGAGTAACTTTCAAAGTAAAAAGTGACAGTTATGGGATATGCAACCTGGCAGGGACTTAAGACCTGTAAGTCAATCCATTTAAGAGCATTCCCCGGCTCTTCTCAGCTAGCCATACGTAAGGGGTGAGTGTAGGTTAGGAAAGAATCCTTCGGAAACCTTAGCTTGTATATGTTTTCATCACAGTGCACACTCAGCAACCCTTGCTTCTTTACTGCTGTGGTGGTGTCAGTCCTAGCCTGACAAGGGTAGCTAGCTGGGCTGGAGACACAGGCTCTGTGCTATTACCTGTCTTGATGTGTTCATACATAACGCAGTACTTCCAAACTTGGCATTTTCACATCTTGTGGTCAGTGTAATGATGTCCAAGTTTCTTTTCCCCCCACCTGCCCCCTGTCATCTTCCCTGGCAGTGCCCTACACCCCAATTTTAAATAGCACTATGAGGTTTATCTCCACCTCCCCATGAATACCCTGTGCTTTCCCTTTCCTCCTCACATGTGCCACTTGTCAGGAGTGCTTGAATTTCAGTTCTTCAAAACAAGTCAAAATTATGTAACACCTTCCCAAAAGGTAAAAGAGAAAATATGTGTATGTGGCCATCAGAGCTGACTACTGTAAGGCCAGTGTCATTATATAAGGACCCCTTCCCGCTGGATGCGATTGTAAAATACCTGAGAGAAGGAACAGGAGCAGCATCCCTAACGAGTGTGATGGACCTCAGCCCTTAGATCTTCAGAGTTCTGTGATATAATTATTAGGCTTCATTAAAATATTGTGCACTTGGAGAAAGGCCTCTGAGAGAAAATGCAAAATTCTAAAGTCTTAGTATTAATTAATATGGCAGTAGTTGATGGAGGATTAATTTACGGAGGTTGCAGTTCAGTAAATCTGTTAAAAACCCACGAGTTACTTGCAGTCCCAGGGGCGCGTGTGCTAGTGTGCCTGGAAGGATACCCTGTAAAATCGCCCTCTCTGTGACTCGGACAGCCGCCTCTGCCTAGAGACTTCATATGGCTCAGTCTGGCTGTGGCTTTTGATTAGACTAATTGTGATTGTAGGAATTTAACATGCAATCCTGGAAGCTGTAGATTTAAGATTTTAGTCAAAGCAGGAGCTGTGTTGCCATTTACTCTGTCGTCGTTTCGAGATTGAATTGCAGAGTTTGAGTAGACTTAAGAGCTCCATAAAACAGGATTCTTCAATATCTTTGAGTCGTTTTCTTAGAGACAACTTGTGGAGGGAATGATCCATTTCTCTAGTAGGCTGATTTCTTATCCCAGGACAGTGGCGGTGTCCCCATATCTGATTCCAAAACGTCTGTCCGTTATGAGTCAGGCTTTCAGCCAATCATCTGCAAATTTGGTCCACACTGTGTGAAACCTGATTGAAAGGATTTTTATTGATGATGTCTAGGTAATAAGGTTGCAGACAGCTTTAGAAAGTTCTTGGTAGCAGTCAAAGCGCAAGCCCTGGCCTGTTCAGCGGCAGAATGGATTGTGAGCAGCTCCTTGGCAGGGTTAGGTTGTGGGTCATTGTGGAAAGGCGGTGTTTCCGTTGCCTGTGGCTGGGGATCAGTGTAGCGGGGCCATTAAAAAAAACTGTGGTTGAGTTTTGACTGAGAGCTGTTTTAAAATGCCAAACAGACCAAGTTCATGGGCACCTAGTTTGAATAAGACCAGATGCAATGTAAGAGCATACTCGGATACACACGCATGTCTGGGGCTTCTCCCTTTGTGGGAGGAACTTAGGGAGAGAGCAGCATGTTGATTGCTAGGGAAACTGATGAAGGCCTCAGAGGGGTGGATCTCAGCCTGGGGCCGTTTTGCCCCCCTGGAGAGGATATCTGGCCATGTCTGGAGGCATGGCTGGTTGTCACAGCTGGAGAGGGAGTGAGGGCTACTGACATATAGTGGGTAGAGACCAGGTGGGCGCTAGGAACCCTGCAATGCACAGAACAGTCTCCACAACAGAGGAGTTTTATGGTCCAAAATGTCAGTGGCGCTGGAGTTGAGAAGCCCTGCAGTTGTCGAAGTGATAAACCACTCTGTGTTGGTGGCGGGTGAGAAGGTAAGCTGCAGGTCTGAGTGGGAAGAGCAGAATAAGAAGAGCGTTGCATGGAAATTAACTATTCGGGCCCTGTCCCATTTGCATCGAAACGAGTATTTGGGATCCTGTCTTCATGTGCCTGGGAAGACTGAAAAGTATGTGGACCGTGGCCTTTGTGTTAAAGGTGAACTGAGTGTTTTTGTTTTTTTTTTCTTTATAGAACCTGTATTAGTTTCTTTTTGCTGCTGTAACAAATCACCACAAACCTGGTGGCTTAAAACAATTCAAGTTTATTCTCTTCCGATTCTGTGGGTCAGAAATCCAACACAGGCCTCGCCATGCTGAAACCAAGGCATCAGCAGCATTGCGTTTCTTGTGGGCACCCCACGGGGGAAACCCGTACCCCTGCCTTTTCCAGTTCCTAGAGGCCACTAGCAGCCCTGCCTCACGGCGCTCTCCCCCCACCATCACAGCCAGCAGCATGGACCTTTGCCCCATGGGCACGTCCCCCTTTGACACTGTTCCTGGGCCCCCTTCCCCCACTCTTCGGGGACATTCTCCTGTTGGTTCCCTTGGCCTCACCTGCACAGTCTGCCCATCGCAAGGCTCTTGATTGAATCACACCTGTGCACTTCTCTTTGCCAGGCTGTGGGCATTAGGATGTGGGCATTTTGGGGGTGGAGAATTACTCTGCCTGCCACAGAAGCCCACATACTTACCAGCACTGCTTTTCACTGACTTGAGCTGTGCTGAGAGAAAAAAGGAGGACAGTAAAAATGTTTGAAATATGCCTGTTTTCCATGGTACAGTTTCAGCATTTCAGAAGCAGTTTTTCTCTTAGTTAACACAGTGTGACACCGAAAACATTTGAAGGATGTTGAAAGTAATCGTTAAAATCGGCAAAGACACATTCCAATAAAAGAGAAAACAAGGGGGAGGAAGCTCCAGACAAGGGATTTAAAAATTTGAATGTGCAACTAGTTAGTATTCATTTGGGGGTAAGGGGAAAGCTTTTTGAAAATTCAGTTTCCTGGGCCCTAACTGGGGCACGGCCCCAGGGTTTCATTTTTAATGAGCACTTTCCTCTGATGCATTCAACATAAAATGTTCATGGATCAGACTTTGAGAAACAAAACAAATCACTATTGTAAAATAAACACATATTTTAATAATTTAGTGTACAATGGAACCATTGCATAATACTGATATTAGAGGACAGAATAAATAAATATATTATGGTTT
>VMDR010009428.1:0-33473 GCA_007922815.1 Macrotus californicus
ACCATGAGGCTCGGTCCAGGCTTGCTCCCAGGATCATTCTCTTACCTCCCACTCAAGGAACCTTCTTTACTTCAGTTTGACTGCTTTCACTCAGGTGGAAGGAAGGAAATGCACTAAGCCAATTTATACACATCGTGAGCACAGGGTATGCATCCCCTGAAACCTGTCTCCCAGATACAGAATGCGATTATTAATAAATATTTGCTGAAAGTACAAACACCCTATGAAGATTTCATTTTTTTTAACCAAAATGAGTAATTCAGCAGACTAATGGCACATACACATAATTTACTAACATTTGTCAGGGGTCCATTTTAGCAGGGGTCCCAACACCTGGTACATGGACCGGTACCCAAGGGTGGCCTGTTAGGAACTGGGCCACATAGCAGGAGGTGAGCAGTGGGTGAGTGAGTGAAGTTTGGCTCCCATTACCGCCTGAGCTCCGCTCCTCTTCCCCCACCACCTTCTGCCCCTGATGGTAGAAAGATTGTCTTCCACAAATCCAGTCCGTGGTACCCAAAAGAATGGGGGCTGCTGCAGTTTCGGGATTCTTCTAACATTGGGTACCTGACTTAGTGTCTCTGCTTGTAAGTGGGGATAATAGTGTCACACTCACAAGTGTTGTAGGCATTAAATGAAGTGCTACATTGAGCCCTGGCTGGTGTGGCTCAGTGGATTGAGCACTGGCCTGTGAACCAAAGGGTCGCCATTTGATTTCCAATCAGGGCACATGCTTTGGTTGCCAGCCAGGCCCTCAGTAGGGGGCACGTGAGAGGCAACCACACATTGATGTTTCTCACCCTGTCTTTCTCCCTCCCTTCCCCTCTAAAATAAATAAATAAATAGATAGATAGATAAATAAATAAATAAATCTCTTGAAAAAAGAAAAAACCTAAAAAAAAATATGAAGCACTACATTGAAAGCACTTAGACTAGTGCCTAACACACATTAAGCACTTTATACATGATTAAAATTATTCTGATGATTATGACCAATGGCCCTTTGGGAGACAATGTGCCCAAGGAGTGCCTATATCTCCCCTTACCAGAGATGCAAACTTTGGAAAGGAGAGAATTATACTATAAAGCTGAACTACTTGCACTGCTGAAAAGCTTCCCATTTTCCATTTGGTCTTTGACAAACACAAGCACAGATGCCCAGGAGAAATTATACTCTCCCAAGCCACAAGAGGAAAGAAAGGGTAGATCATAGACACCAGGGTAAGAATGGCAGCAAGTTAGCATGTTCCCACTTGTGTTCTGACCACTCTGTAGCTATTTGTCAATATTTTGGGGGGCTTTCTTCTTGTCCTCCAGGACTCCAAATTTCACAGAACCTCAGGAATCAGCCTTGCACCCCCTCCTGCTCATCCCCCAGACAACAGCAGTAAGCATAGATTCAAATGTCATTATAAGGCTTGGGATTCCCAAATTTATGTCTCCAGGATTTATATTTATTATCTGAGTTCTGAACAGACATCTCCAATTACCTATTTTACATCGACAGTTGACTCAGCAAAGTTTCAAAATCAATATATCCAAATGGACTTTTTAATTTTTCTCCAAAGTGTGTCTGACTCTTTGGCATGACAGAAAATGAAGTTGTCATCCACCCAGATCCTCAAGTCAGAAACCTGGTGGCCATGACGGATGCTCCTGTAGTCATTATCCCCACATCCAGTCTTTTAGCAAACACTGTCTACTCCATCCCCAAACATACCCTGACTAGCCCACCTTCAATCCCGCCACAATCTCTTGAGTTCAATAACAGCTGCCTCTCATCATACTGCAGTGGCATCCTGAACTGTCTCTTCTTTAGCTCCCTCCAATCCATCCTCCAAAAAGCAGCAAAATTCATCCTTTCCCAGTAAATTTTAAAAGTTTTGTCTCACAACTCTATGGTGTATTGAGTGAGATTAACAATCAGGACACAAAATTATTCTAATTGTTTTTGAAAACTAGACTGTCCTCTGCAAGTGGCCTCATCTAGCCGTGGTACCAGTTGGGAGTCTGCAGTGAACACTTCAAGGTAGGGCACGGCAACTGCCAAGTCTTAAATTGTGGCCCTCATAGAAGTGTGCTCCCTGTCCATAATGTAATGACCTAAAGTCTAGACTATTTACTGAAAGAGGAAGAATTTAAGCCCATTCAAATGCTGGACTTTCACTGGCTTCTTGTTCAGCAAGCAGGAACATTCTCATGTTGGGTGTTCATGTGCTTTAAGTAACCCCAAATGGGCAGCAATTCAAGTGCAAAGAGTCAAACCACTTTTAAAAAATTACTCCCCACAGTAAACAAAAGAGGATTTCTTGTAATGAAGCATAATATACATAAATAGAAGTGTACATAGCATATCCACACAGGTAGCTGAAGTTATCTAAACTGAACAGCCCCGTGTGACAGTTCCCAGCTCAAGATGTGGAGTGTAACCTTACAGCCAATCCTCTGCATGCTCACGTAGTCCCTACACTCCCCTGAGTCACACACACAGAAACTGCTGTCTTCCTGACTTCTAACACCGTGAGTTATCCACCTTTGCTGTCTATATAAATGGAATCAAAAAACACGTACTCCTTAATGTGGTTTCTTTCACTCTACAGTTTGTGAGATTCACACATTTTGCTACATATAGTTATTACTTATTCTCATTGCTGTATAATACTTCATTGTATAAATATATCAAAATTTTGTTCGTGCATTGAGGTATAGTGGGGTGCCAGGAAACTATGGTGCACGGGCCAGCTGCCTACTTTTGTAAATAAAGCTTCATTGGAACATAGCCACATCCATCCATCTGCATATTGTCTATTGCTGTTTTCATGTAACAGCGGCGGAGTTCAGCGACTGCCACGGAGACTGAACAGCCCCTACACCTAAAATATTTGCCGTCTGTCTCTTCCCGGGAAAAGTCTACCAGCTCCTGCCTAGGCTATTTCAGTATGTGGATGTGCCACACTTTTTCAGGATTTCCCATTCCGAACTATTACACACACTGCATCCAAGAACATTCTAGCATATGGTTTAGGGTGGGCATGTAAGGAGTGCAGTTACTATGTCAGAGGGTACACATGTGTGCAGTTTTAACAGATATTGCTGAAATGGTTTTCCAAACTGGTTTTACCCATTTACTGACCCACCAGCCATATACAAGTTCCAATGTCCTTGGCGTCTTCCTCTTTTTTAATAGTACCCACCCTGGTGAGTGTGTAGTGATATCTCACTGTGGCTTTACTTTGCATTTCACTGGTTGTTAATGAAATTCAGCTTCTTTCCATGTGGAATGACCATTTGGAAATCCTCTTTTGTGCAATTTCTATTCAAGTTCTGACCATTTTCTGGCCGGACTGCCTTTTTTCTCACTTATTTAGAAGCATTCTTTTTACATCATAGATATGAGTCCTTTGTTGGACTTACACATTGAAAAAGCATCTTGCACTCTATGGTTTGCCTTTTACTCTTTTAATGTTGGCTTAGTGTTTTTTGTGTTTAAGAAATCTTTTCCTGTTCCAAAGACATAAAGGTGTTTTTATCTGAAAGCTTGGTTTTTTACTTTCCTCATTTATATCTTTAATCCATTTGGAATTAATTTTGTATGTGTACCATGAGTTAGAGATCCAGATAGTTTTTTTTACACATGAATATCCAACTGACTCAACACAAAATCAAATCAATTTGTCCATTCACATACACACATGCACAAACAAACATGTGCACACAAACCTACCAAAAATTTGATTGGGAGTGAATTGAATTTATTGATAACTATGGGGAGAGAAGACATCTTTACAATCATAGAGAACATTTTAGACTACTTTGGCTGAAACCAAGAAAACCTGGATTTATTCAGTCTTTATTCAGTCATTCAAAAAATATTTATGGGGTATCCATTAGTTAAATGGCATGTTGATACTTTCAGAGGCCTAAGAAAAATTAAAGAAAACTGATACTAGTCACATTAGAACACCTAAGAGAAATTAGTAGAAAAGCCTAGGATTTTTTCAGGGCAGTACTGAGGCACCAGGAGAAGTAAGAGACCACAAGATTACAGTGGCAAAAAACCTAAGTAATGGTGGCATCTTTGCTAATAAATTATGATGAAGGTTGACAAATAGGCTTATCCTGGGTATGGGTTTTGCCAGCAAAATGCTACAGTAAACAAAGAAATAAGGTATTTGAGGATACCGACTAAAAAATGGTTGAAATTATAGACTATGAAGTGTAACCTGGATAGGAAATGAAAGCATGAGTAATAGACGGAAATAGTGAGGTGCAGGAGGTCTTTCCGCCCAAGAATAGGCACATTGAGTGGGTGTGACTGAATGGAATGGTCTAAAAGTAGGATGTTTGAATTTGATTTTCATGGTGTGCAGCTCCAGGAAATAGCACATTCCTATGTGTGGAAATGGAGTGGAAGTCAAGATTAGTAAAGATGAGCCGGCCATGAACATGAGAAGCTAGGGAATAGAAGGCTGCAGTGACCCAACACCATGGAGCAACCTAGGACAGGGAGGAAGATGGCAAGCCAAGGGCAGAAGCCATCAGTGCATAGGAAGTGACCTAGACAACCACAAATGATGGAGATAAGAAAGAAAAGCTCTTTCTGCACATGAATGGAAATCCCTGAGAGAGCAGTGGTTTCACAGGGGTGTTGAGGAACGATGATCTGCCAAAGGGGAGGGCAGTGAGGAGCACCTGGCACCCACTGACCCTGCTACCTGTAGGAAGAGCAGCCTTCAATGGCGAGAGCTGAAGTGCTTCCCTCAGGAGTGCCCCAAGGCTC
This sequence comes from Macrotus californicus, assembly GCA_007922815.1. NCBI lineage: Eukaryota > Metazoa > Chordata > Mammalia > Chiroptera > Phyllostomidae > Macrotus > Macrotus californicus. The sequence continues at coordinate 4,781 of VMDR010009428.1, forward strand.
AGTTTCAGGAAAAACAGAGAGCAAGAGCGTGCAGTGGGGGAGGTTGAGGGTGGGCGTGATCATGTTAACTAACACTGGGGAAAAAGTTCCAGGGAATGCAGTAGAAAGATGGCGGAGGGAGACAAACTGGGCAGGGGAGAGGCCACAGCTGCATGATCAGAACCGTCATGTCCCTGACCAAGAGGGCTGGGTGCCCATCCGTCTGCCTTAATGTGCCAGTTAGAATCGGCTCTGAAGCTGCTTTGCTGCCATGTTCACAGTGATGCACAGCCCCAAAGGGAACCCATTTACTTTGTTTAATTTGTACCCCTAAGTAAGAAATAAGCATAAAACCCAGTTAGAAAATTTTTGAAATATCATAAATTTGTGTTTCAAAATATGCACCTTAGAAAACATGTGATGTTTATAATGTGCACATAAACAGAAGTCATTGTCTGCTCCTGAATCTCTCCATTTTCATGTACCTGTTTTATTCCTCCAGTGTTTAAGCCATTCATGTATTCTGTTTTCAGAAGTGCATTTTAAAGAAGACACGTCAATGAATGCATCTGAAAAGTCACTTTGTCAGTAACGATCTTAACTGGTGGGTTTCATTTGATACCATTAAGGAGCACTAAGTATCTGAAAAGTCATTCTGCTCTGTTATTTTGAATCCTATGTTTAAAATAACTAAAGAAGTAGGCATGAGGATTTTTAAAAGTCTTCTGTCTATTAAGGATTAGATTTTCCCTGAGAAAATTCAAAGAATCTAAAATTACCTTTCATAGAAGAATAAGTTGCACCGTGACTCGGAAAGCAAGTAATTGCACAAATCAAATTTCATCAACAAAGGGAAAGACCTGCAGCAAACTTATGTGTATCTGTGTATTTGTTTTTTACTTGTTATAGGACTAGCCCTTCTTTTCTTAACATACCACATGGATAATAATAGTGATTAGAAAGTTTTCTTTGTTCCCCAAATTGGGGACAGAAAACTCAGAGTTCACAATGAGAGCCTGTCGGGCTTATCACTATTCTCTTTATTAAAAATCAATCCATTAATATATTTTTAACATAGAATATTTGGTATAGGTTTGGGCTTTCTGTATTCTGAAACAGATTAAGTACAGACAGTTTTTATTTTCTTTTGGTTTTTTCACATCGGCTATAAAGTCAGGAAAAGCAACACAAGCATCTATTATGTGAGGCACAATTATCTTTGCCACATACTAGCTTTGTGCTCCCCCCACCCTCGCTGAAAAAAAAATACCAAACTATATGCTGGTGGGCACGCTCACCAAGACGGCGTCGGGGGAGGGGAAGCTGCTAGGAGAATGAGCTTTTGTTAGTTAGCCTTTTTTGTGTGTTTTCTTACAGGCTGGTCTTGACTATTACTTCCTTTCTTTGTGCCTTATCTGTGGGCGAAATAATCCTCTGGAAAAATGAAGGGTAGCTTGACCTCTCATTTATCTCTGTCCAGAGTTACTGTCACCAGGCTGATGAAAAGTAGGGGAAAGGGTCCGTCAGCAGAGCCTGTTAATGCTAAGTTCTCTGTCTGACTCGTTTTGTTTGGGGAGTATAGACTTTCTTTCTGTTAAGTGAACAAATTATGTTCTTTCTGTCCAGCTCAGGCTATAGAATGATTAGGGCCCCTGAAGAGTAAATTAGACTCTGATGACTGGTAACAGAGAAGTTGGAAAGTCAACAAGGCTGTTAAAATAAGACTTTCTTTCCAAATGTCATTGGGCATGCCAGAGCCAACTGTTCATGACAGACCTGGATTGATAAGTCTCTATTAGATTTACCCATATCGAGGGGGAGAACTAGCCGAGATACGGACAAACCAGATGGCAGAGGTGCGTGAAGACCTTCAAAGCTGGCCTCTTGTTGGCATGCCTGAAGCACACTTTTGCCAGCAATTTGACTTTGTTTTTGAAGTCCTTTTGCTTGTCTCCAAAGGTACTTTGTGTGTTGATAACTTACATCATTTTCCAATATTCTGCTTCCCCTTAGACTGCAAATCATGAATTTCTGTGAGATCACACACAGAAGGAAAATTCAACGTGTAAAAGGATTTGTTAGCTTAGAATATGTTTGTGGGAGCCTTCTTTTTAGGCCACATTTGATAACAATGGAGATTTGCTGAAATTGTTGAGGGGGGAATCTAACAGTTGATGTTCGTCTGACACTGATGGTTTGGAGAGTGTAGGGATGAAGGAACAAAGAAAACTACGAGCACAGAAAAAATGACAATAAAGAACTCCAATAATTGAAATGAGAAAAATGCATACAATATGTTATTCTTTGTGTGGGAGGGAAGTCCCAAAAAATGATATGATCCCAATTTGGAATATACATACATGTTTCCATACCCCAAAACAACACTGGCCAGATTGTGGTAGATTTCTCATTTTCTTTTTTTTTTTAAATTTTACAACACAGTTTAGTGTAACTGGCACCAATTACAGTATAGATTATAGTTTTTTTGGGGGGGTGGCAATACACCACACACTTTCCCATCTGCAAAACAGGGCAGGAAATGTTTTATAGAATTGTTGCGAAGACTGAATGAGGTAAATTGTGTTAACAGGAAAAATAATTTTTCACCAGTATTCCAGGAGGTCTGGGAAAAGCAAATGGAAGTAGAAAAGGGCTTAGCCAAGAAAGAAAGTTCCAGTGCAAGAGAAGAGAAGAGAAGGAAATAGCTGAAATCTGGCCATAGTATGTGTGGGACATGAGCAGGTTCGATGGCAGAAGAGAGCGACGTGGTTCCAGGTGATTCTGCTGTACCTCCCATGGCCACACTCCCCGAGCACCACTGAACTCTGCCAGTTCTCCGTGACAGGGCCCAGTGAGTTCAGCGACTAGCCACTGTCACATCTTTCAGCACCTCCTCTAGTTTTTGGTACTCACCCATTCATTACCCACTTTGTGACAAGCTCGCAAAAGTCAGAGAGCACCACCCCAGCCCTTGTTTGGCTGTTCCTGTGCCTCTCATTCTCTCATCATCTCCAGATTTTCACCTTCGTGCCATCAACTTTGGTCTCCATGTCCACGCGGGTGGGCCTCCCTCACCTGTCCTCCTGAGCAAGGATGCTCCAATCCCGACTCGCAGCGTGTCCCTCTGGGTCGGGCCTTCACTCACACCTCCTCCATCCAGCCAGAGTACCATTTCAGCAATATTGGGTTAAAAAACACTCTAGCACTGGAAACAGATTAAAATTCTGATTTGTCTGTTACTTTAAAATATGAAGCTTCTTCTCCACATTGTATCTCCTTGTTTGGATAGAGTACTTAAACACAGACAGAGCTGTTATTAGAAGTCTTACAGAAGTACTTTGGTAATTCCTATTTTGGGGCACATGTGGTAGAAAAGTAAAATGGGACGTGAAAGATGAAAGCTGTACAAATACGTTTGCTCTGTGATTTACTTTTCCTGAATTCTTAACAGCCAAAACGTCTCTTACCTACATTATTTTCACAAGCATATTTAAAAATAATAAAAATAGAAAATTTTATTATAGTATTCTTAATACATGTTTGTTCATGCCCTCATTTTCTTAAAAGAGCATTTTTTTAGTTTTGCTTTCGGTGTGCATGTATGACGGTGACATCATTGCCAAGTTCAAGAACGACACAAGTTCTAAGTTTTAAGATATTTTAAAAGTATATTGATGATTTTCAAATGTGGAAAGACATTTTTACACATACTTGAAGAAAACAAATTTAGTTTATTTAAACTCTAAAATGAGGGGGGAAAAAAAAACACAAAAATCAGTAGTCGTTTGTCTTTTAAACATAGCTCTGTGAGTCTATATTTCCAAGAAACAATTTTCTCTTTGGTGACCTCTGCAAAAGAATGAGAAATCCTGTCATAAAAATATTGTACTTTGTGAGTCCCTTGGGCAATTAGTTGAGTCATTGCCCTAAAAAAGAGAAGACCAGAATTCTCTTCAAAGTCCAGGGCTGGCTCACTGAATGTTGACGGCTAGGCCATGCTCATGCCTACGTTTCTTAAGAAAAAAAGAGAAACTCTTGTACCCATCTCATCCATTTCTAATTGATAGAAATTAGACCATTTCTGTATCTTCAAATCTGAAAAAAATATACCTCTTTCAAACCATGCTGATAGAATATCCCTTCTGGAATATAAGGTTTTATTATAAATCTTTAGTCTTGTCTATGTTTTCCAAGGTGCCGTTCTATGTCATTAGTCAAATCAGATGTAAGGCAGCATGTATTTGGTTGCAAATAAAAGTCAATATTTCCATTCAGAAATTTCTTACTAATTTTAATTCAATATCAATTTTATTTTTCAAGTTCAGTGTTCATTTATAGTAGGAGAATATACTGTCTGTCTGTCTTCTCCGCTCCTGTCTTACACACCTAAGAAAGACCTAACTCTCAGCAAGCCCCTGAGTGCCTGTGGTGTACCTCGCACTGCGTTAAACATCACAGTGATACAGGAGAATATTTGTTGTGGTCTCTGAACTCGGGGAAGTTCAAACCTAATTGCGGGAGAGAAGAGTAATACCCATTAAATTAAGTAAAGAACATTACAGTAAACTCTGTGCACCCTCTGATAAACCCTCCAGCTGTTCAGTAGAGGGAAAGGTCTATATCACAGAGGGAACAGTTTATACAACTTGCAGCTCTTTTTTTCTCAAAGTGTGTTCTAGCATGGTCAAATAAGTTCAGAAAATGTCTTTACTTTGGCTATTTAATATGTTAATATGCCTTATGAATCTTAGAAAACGTAAGATTGTATTAATCCATCTGGTCAAAAACTGTTTATCCATTGCCCAATATGGGATGTCCTTTTACAGAGCTTTTATGTAGAGTCGGCAGGTAAGCCCTCCCCAGCGAAGCCCCATGTGAGCAGAGGCTTGAGTGAAGTGAGAGCACAAGGCCAGTGGTTATGTGGGGGAAGGGCTTCCAGGGCAAAGGAAACAGGGAAAGGCCAAGGCAGGAGCATGCGGGCTTGTCTGGGGAACGGTGAGGGGTTTCTGGGATGGAACAAAGGAGAGGAACCACTAATCTACCAAAAGGATTTCAATTTTCTACATGAATTTGACCACTGAACCCTCAGTTCTTTTCTTGAAGAAATTTTACTGAGCCAAGGCAGAGCAGAGCAGCGTGTCCAGGGTGGCAAAGAGGGGAGCAGAGGTTGGATGTGCTCTCCACATTGAAACTGACCTGGGGCTTCGAGTTGACCATGGTGAGAAAGGACAATTCAGGCAGCAAAGGCCCAAAGGACCGAGGGAGAGAAGAGTAAGAAGCAGGACAAGAATGCCAGCATGAACCCTGACACCAAGTAGTTATTTGCTCTAGTTTATTTGTTCAGACTAAATGTCTGGAACATGGAATGTGTTACTTGTATATTTCAAGCCACAAGTACATTTTGCAAGAGTTACTGGTGGCTGGAATTGGCCAGAAACTTGTTCCATTTCTCCTTCTGACTTTGAATGAATATGCGTCCCTTTCACTGAATGGGACAATTTTAAGTCATGATGTTTGTCTCTTGGGAAAGAAATGCCGGGCATTTTCCACAAGGATTTATCTGGATTTATATATTGAACTCATTCAACAAGTCGCTCATTTATTCATTTAATCATTTTGTCAGTGAGTCAGTTGGTGAAGATTTATTACACACCTACCGTGGAGAAAACACTCTGTCAAGGGCGGTGTGGGTGAAAGCTGTGAGAGGCAGTCACCGCCCTCAAAGACCATCTCATTTTCCATGGAGCACAGTGAGACTGACATTTGTTTTGGGGACAGATTGATGTAGCACTCACTGCAGAAGTTAATACCAGGCTGGCTATCATTCTAGAATTCTCAAGCAAACGTGTCCAAATGAAAAATCCAGGATCCTCAAGCACCTCATAATGCGTATTAAATTACTGCCTCGGGATGAATGTAAGAAGAGCCCAAAGACACTAATGACTTGATGGTGAGCTGGGGTTTGTCCATTCAGGTCTTGTAATAACACTTGATGTGATGCACGAAAGAAAAGTGTAAACGATGAGTGTGTGATGTTGACAAAAATTGGAAAATAAACATGTTTATGTGCTTGGCAACATGTGCTCTGCAATCTGCTGTGGGGTTGAGCTTGTTCAGGAAGGCTTGTTTTTAGGAATACACGTTGCTGAAAGCAACGCCGTTGATGAGGCCACATTAAATTCACACTTTCCACATTTTCCACAGTTAAAAACAAGGAAACATATGAAACATGCCCATCTCACTGTTTGAGTGCGCTGCTCATCCTTTTTTTTTACCTTCTGAGCTCCATTTCCAGACAATATCTCTTACTTACATTGCATTGTCTCAGTCATGAAAAACCTCCTTCAATTTCTCTTATCATACCACTCTCTGACGGGGGGGGGCGGAGATGGAAAAGGGTACATGGAGCTTGTCCAATGGGAGGACTGAAAGCCCCCCTGCCTGTTACCGCCATGATCTTCTACATGAAGTGCACCAAGAGCAGAGGACCTAATGGTAACAAAGGGACATGATTTTTCTCTGCCCCCCTGACCTACCAGAGTCCTGTATTCTTCCAGAACTGACGCATATAGGATACCACAGAGTTCATTATTCAGAATTCAGTCATATAATAATTTCTCTATAAAACTATGATCTTCTACAATGTCAATAGTTAGTGCCTAATGGTTTTAAAAATTTACTTACCAATTTATATGTCTCCTCAGTTATATTGTGATCATTTTGAAGGGATTTAGCTACAGCAGACATCTACAAGAACATGGACAGAGAGAGAGCAGCATCTTTCCAGATCTCAGACAATACTTTGAACACATCGGGTACTCGTTTCCTCTCTAGGGACTGGTTGCTGATTGCACAGAAGCAGCATGCTGCTTAGGTCATGCCTGTGACACTGTCACAGGACCTCGGCTCTTTTCCCAGCTCCGCATTTAATTAAATACTGGCTCTTGGAGAAGTGACTTCACAGCTCTTGTCTTGGTTTCCTTATGTATAAAATAAAATAAGTCTACATTAATATCTCTCTCACAATAGTTGAAACTCTATAATTCCATAATGATTCTATGAATCCACAATAGTTCAAAATGAGGACTGTTATCACATTGATTTGGCTTTACGCTGGCAAGCAAAGTGCTTAGCACACGGCTTTTTCTACTGAACTCCTTGGGTGTTTTTCTCCTTTTACTTTTTATTTTGAAATAATTTTAGGCTTACAAGAGTTACAAAGATGATACAGAAAGTTCCCCTATATGGTTCATCCAGCTTCCCCTAATAGAAACACCATGCGCGATCTCAGTACAATAGTCAAAATCAAGACATTATCGTTGGTTTGATATTGTTAGCTAAACTATAGACTTTTTTCAGCTTTCATCAGTTTTTCTACTAGTGTCCTTTTTCTAGTCCAGGATCCAGTCTAAAATTCCTAGATTGGTTGTAATGTTTCCTTGGTCTTCTCCCTAATTGGGTCTTTCGGCCATTTGAAATGGATACTTGTTGATTGTGCTAGTTTTCAAAGGATTCTGTTGCTGCATGTGAGCAAAGTCCTCATCTGGCTCTTTTCCCATGAACAATGCTATTGTTTCTACCTTTTAGCTCTTTGTCTTATCATAAACAGTTCATCTTGAATCCCATCCAACTTTCTCAAGATTTCAGAAAGTGAACCTGAATCTGCAAAATGGAATTTTTCAGTTTTTTTCTTTGCCCCTTAAAATCATCCCTACCTGGGACAACATCGACGTGGTAACTGAAGGAGATCTTTTAGAGAACAGATTTGAGGACTCTGAGCCAGTGCCAGGAAAGGTTTTTAGTAGGTTTACTAAGTGTAATGAACTGAAGTGGCTCCCGAAAAGGCAACCCTTATCTGCAGGAAACATGGATCTATGGCATTATATGATTTTCATTCTTCTATTATCAGTAGAAATGTGTTAAGATCTTTGGCTCATTACTCAACACAGACGCACTTCACAGTGGATTTTTTTCACCTTGAACTTTAGCAAGATTATCAGCTCAGAAGTTTAAGTGCACAAAAGTTAGGTCTGGGGACACATCCTGGCACACCACCAAGGACTGACAAACTGCACACCTGAAGCTTAGTGATTGGCTCCTATTCAAACCACTGGCCACTCTCAGGCCAACAATAATTGGGAGGCACACCTCTGGTCTCCTGTGTGCCAGGTTTCCATGGCTAGCTGCTGAGCAGAATTCTCAAGTGAGACATTCAGCCTGGATAGTAATTGGGAACTGCTGAAAGCCTCCTCCTTCTTTCAGGGGAAATTTTGGAAGACAAGTCTTTTCCCTCCTACCATTTAAATACTGCCGATTGTCAAATTATACATGGCAGATGGATTAGAGTTTGTCTTTTTAGTGACAGGAAAAGCTGTTTCTATACCCTGGCAAAAGCATCCACTTAACATCAAGAAATGATTCTACTGCTCCTTGGCTATATTTGAGAAAACGTTTTTTGGTCTGTTTTAACAAGTAACTATAAAAGCCTTTCATTATATTATGCCATAATGAAATAACTGGCTTTCATTAATATATTGTACTAGAAACACTGTAGGCATCCTATAATTACATGTAAGTCTTGGCTAGTCTTATTAGCTCAACTGTGTTTTCTTTGCATTATGTAGGAAAATTACAAGATAAATAAAATGTGTATTGTGAGTCATCTTGGCACTATTGGGAAAACGCTTTATTTATTCAAAGGCAAAATGCAAATATAGCATTTTTTTTCTGTTTGAGCTATTAGAGAAATTCAGTGTCTATTCTTTTAATTTTCCATGCCTCGCTTTTTTCTTCAATTTTTATGACCTCATGCCCGTCTTGCTCTTTCCCATTGCTTTTATATTTTCTATTTCTTTGTTCTTTCTATAGAAGCCATTGATTTCCTCCCCAGAAGTTGTTCTCCAGGTCTTTTGACATTGCTCTAGTTTGGATAGATACATTTCACAGAATGATTGCCGTTAAACTTGGCCATCTGTTGAATGAATAAATGAAATAGTATAAATAGAAAAATCATGCTTTATAATTCTGAATGAAGCACCAAAATGTTCTCGTTTCCTATGTAATTTCTTCTTTATAATCTATTCTATCCCAGAGAAAAAAAATTTTCCAGGGTAAGAGGGAAATACTGTTTAATCTCCTACAATCCTTTGGAAATTCCCTGTTATATTTCTGCTGTTTTCCTCAAATGCAAAAACATTCAAAACCAAAAGGGTATATTGCCCCCGTACCCTGATTTATTCATCTTGTCCTCAGATGTCAGTGACATTATCAGACCTCAGTACTCTGAGCTCCAAACTTCTGCATAACCCTTTATTCCTCCATCACCTTCATGTATGGGATAGAGAGCTCTGAGTCCTGCACGTCTTCCATTGAATTATCCCTGGAGCCCATCCCTTCTTTTCCTTCATTTCGGTCATTGCCAAATTCATGCTCATCTCCAGACTTCTAGACCTTGCAAGCCACAAGAGCTTAAGGGGTCTACCTGCTTCTGACCTCTTCTTTATGCCTACACCCCTCTACCTGCATTGTCCTCTTAAATGACTGCATTCATCATGACACCTGCTTGCTCAAAAGCGTTCATTATTCTCCAAACCTAGTTCAACTTCATTTATAGGCACAACTGTTACAGAATGTAGGAAATCTGCCAGTTAAACGAGGGGCCCATTGCTCTGACCTAGACCAGCCCCCAATGTTCCCCTCAAACTCAACCTGCTTCCCACTGCAGGTCACAGCTTCTGTGCTTATCCATGCTCCTGTGTCCCATCCCAGCATCCACCGGGATGTTACTGAGACATGAATTGTCATCTCTTTATAGCTCTTTAACCTGGCTGTCCCCCACAGTTGAAGAGAGACCAGTTTTTTCAAAGTTGAACTTAGTGCCTTCATGGAAGAATATAAGTAATAAAATTAGAATGAGCTATAAGAACCTGTAGCATTATTTCAGAGAGTTCTTGCTATTTCTCTTCAGCCCTCAGCCTATCAGGATGCAGACACTGTAGAGCTGGCACTCTCATGTAAGTGGGCAGGACCAGGAGACATTAGGGTCCCCATACATTCGAGCATTACATCTCAGGGAAATTCCAGATGAGAGTCTTCACTTTCAATGCCACCCTTTCCTCCCGGCTGTTTCAAATTTTTTAAAAAGTCACTTTGGCTCATTTACTAACAATACTCTCACTTCAGTTTACCTTTGTAAGCATGCCTACCAATAATCCAAAGCACTTTCTAGCTATACTAGTCTCCTCATTGTCCCCACTGGTATGATGCTCATTATCGCCTCTAGGTGTTTGCTTCCTACTAGGAAACACCTCATGCCTCCTTTCTGCTTACCTAGTGCTTATTTACATTTTAAGCCTCAGTTCTTGTCCCAGTCTTTTCTGTAAAATCTCTCACTCATGCTAACCTATGACGGTCTATTTTAAATGTACTGTTCTGTTTATACCACTTATCTGCTGCCTAAATCACTTTGATTATGTGTGGTGATAGGTTTCTTACATCTATATCTGGTACAAATATCCTGTAAAATCCTAAGAGGCTGATCATCTAAACCAGTGTTTTCAACCTCTCGATTTTAGTAACAGGTGTTATTGAGGAAGAATGGAATTAGAAAATTCCAAAGTTTTGTGGAGTCCAAGGATCCATTAAAAATGTCAAGATTTTTAAAATACTATATTGATTGTAGAAGGTTTACAAATATGCATATTGATATTTTATACACATATGGATGATATGATTATTATACATATCTAGATGACATAACTAATTTTTTAAATCAATTTATTTGAAGCATTATTGATTTTATTTTAGTTGTTAGTCACTTTTTTCAATCAATGTATAATAATTATAAAGCTGTCCATGTCAAACTTTTTTTATATTAAATTTTGACTATCATGCTGAATAAGTTTATGATCATGAGTCAAACATACACATATTCTTTTTTTTATTGTTTTTCAAGTACATTTGTCTCCATTTTCCCCCCACCATGGCCCCCCGCCCCACCCATCCCCACCTCCCACCCTTGAACCCACCCCCTTTGGCTTTGTCCATATGTCCTTTATACAGGTTCCTTGATGGACTTTCCCCTATTTCCCCCATTACCCCTCCTCCCCACACACGTATTTTCAGAGAATTGTTGCCAATTTACTCTTTGAACAGCGGAAACTTAAGTCCCATTTGCACAATACCCCATCCAGTTTATTCAGTCTGCCAAAGGCCTAGGAACGCTACAGAAATAGCACGGTCGCATTTCAAGGGTTATAAATTTAGCAAATGAAGAAACAGCCATATTAAAAAGGCAAGAGAGAAAGATAGGTGTTTAAATGGAGAACTGCTCCCTGATCCACATGTCTGTTAATTTCGAGATCATTCTTCTGCTCTTCTGCTTGTGTTGGGTTGGCCCAGCTTCCTCTAAGAATGACTCTGCACATGTCGGAAAGCAGAGATATCAGCCGTTAGAGATCAGTGTTTCTCCGTTATGAATTAAAATGTGTTAGGACTCTGACTGCATTAACTGTCACTGAATTAACAAAACATTTCTGTTGCTGACACCTTAATTTGCTCGTTAATTATATTTTAATTATCCATTGTTTGTATCCTACAACTGTCAGCAACTGAATTTTCAGTCATTGACATTAATTACACATTCTGTGATGACTCTGGAATCAAGAGTCTGGAGCACTCGGTACAAATTAACCAGTGTAACAAGCCGGAGCATTACGACCAATCCACCCTCATGAGGATGACTGTAGTGTCTACAGCTGACACGCTTGTGGTAATTACTCGAGTGAGTAATTTAGAAAGTGGATTTCAGCTGAACATTGCATGATTCTTTTTTTATCTAGTCTTTAAAATTATAGGGATAGAAATAGTTCTATCACCAATTTTGACTCTAGGCATCTCATCACTGTAAAACAAAACAAAACAAAAAACACTGAAAAAATATTGTATCTCCCACTTTAAGTGGAAACTTTGCCAACCAAAAAATAATTGAATACTAGACTGCGAACTGTCCAGAGGCTAAACCTGTTCTGGCCCCCATGTGTGTGATTTGAGAAGGTCCAGGAGCCCTCCTACCAAACACATCTGCAAATGTCACTGTCTGTTTCAATTACTTGGACCTTATTGCTAAGCCAGTACATAAGAACAGTCTGACAAAGAATTTTTTGATTTGCTTATTTATATGTGACGAGACTTGCAAAGGCAATAAAATTAAATTACATTTGGAAGAACTTCCGATGAGTTCTCGTTATTGAAAAGGATAAAATACTCATAATACTTGCACTGAGCTAGAAAATGTAGGACATGTGGTTTTTAGAGACAATGTTTTCAATTTCTGCATTTGAGTTTTATTTCTTAGAGCTTTGAAAGCATTGAGATCCTTAAGAGGCCCCCGTTAGGGTTTATCAATGAGAACCCTAATGAAAAATAGCCCACAGCAAGTGAGAATTGATCAGGACTTTACACAGTGTCAGCACAGAGGAGTGCCAGACCTGCTGCATCTATTACATTCTTCTCCCTGGAGCTGAGAAGGTAAAGAAATCAGGGAAGAAGTGACGCCTATTTCTTAAACGTTGCTCTATAAAACACGCACACAAACAAATAAGCATCTATGTGCATATATGTGCTTTGTATTAACCAAATGAAAGCCTGCTGTCTCTTCATGGCCTCTACCCTACCTTTCCCTTGCCTGTCCACACAGAGGTAGGGTTGTTGTACCGTAACAATTCAGATCCATCCCATTTCTCAAGGATGTTAAGTCCCATAGTCTTCTGATGGCAGGGTTCTAGAACTGGAAATGTTTGGGCTCAATCAAGAAATACATTCATCAGTGGAACAGTAGAAGAGAAATTCTCTACAATCAGGGCACATGAATGTGACAGAAGTGCAACTGACGGAATGCAATTTGTGGACAATGAATTATCAGAAAACGGATTGAAGAGAAAACGTTAGATATAAAAAGATATGTACTAAATATTTTGGGGGAACATATAAATTCCCTTCCCCCCAATTATTTTATTAAATAGATGCTTTCTGTGTTCTTTTGATTGAGAATTCTAAAGACTGACCGTGTGCTGCCATATTAATAGTTTCTTCTTTGCTCAAATGTTTTTCGGATTCTTATAAACTACTAACCTCTAAGGTTGTGTAGTCCCTAATGTTCAGTAGTTGGTGGCTCTAATAATGAGGGTTAGATGGCAGAATGCCTGGGCTGTGCGAGGCACCATTCACTGGGGAATATTCCACATGTTTGCAGGGCACTTAACTGAAGGGGCAATATAGAGTTTAGGGCTAAAATCATCAAACGTGCCCATGTACAGCCTTTTCTCTTGTCAGATGATGCACCTGGGCCCTCCCGGGCTGGACCATTTCCCAGTGTTCCACTTGTGATTGGTGTTGGGGCTTGAGCTTGGTTTCTTGCTTCCTAGGGAAATGATCATGTACTCCAGTTGCCCCCTTTCAATTGTGGAAAATTGTCACTTTTTCGAGTTTTAGAAACTGCTTTTGCTTTTCTCGTTGCTGCTGCAGTTGTCTTGTTTTACCCTTCAGTCTTCCTATATTAGCATATCCATAATTATTAGCTCATATCCACATATTAGCTCATCCTGTAATGAGCTTGGTATAGACGAAGATTTAGTTATCAATGAAAGAGAGCTTCAAGATTTTTGGATATAGTCCCCTTCTAAATGCCTATTTTGGGGTTATAATAAAAATTTTACATACGACTTCTTAAGCAAACACATAATTATGAGTGATTTTATTTCAATATATTAATCTGTAAGTGCAGATTGATTATTTGGTGACTTGACAATTATCTGCTGAAAGCAAGAAATTTAGGAAGGAAAAATAGATCTCAGAAAGCATCCTGTAGAACTATCCTAAGGTTTTCTCATGGAGAAAGTGATTTTATTATAACTTTGGTATGTCCAAAGGCTATGGGGAGAAAATCACATCTGCAGTCTACCTTTTCCAGCAGCCCAAGAGAAAGCAAGTTAAATAGACACACTCAACGATCAGTTCTTGCTGAGAAATCTAGCAGACTCGGGTTTCTCATTTTATGCTACCCAATATGCTCCATCATTCGGCCATGCATATTCAGCTCTCTTCTTCTTCTCTCTGACAAGTTAGCACAAAGTAGGCAGTGCTTGTTAAGTTCTAGGACTATTTAAATACATACAATTCAGTCACTCAACATTGGCTCATAACCTTCCTTTTCTTGGACGACGTCTGATAAAATATAACTAGATTTGCCAGAAACTTTGCTCCCCGCCGGCAATATACTGCCCTGAATAGCATAGTACCCCAGCTGGGTTATATAATGCTTTCACACAGAAGCAGTGAAAGTGTTTTGTGCTGTAGGACACTCCTCCAAAATTATTTGATGACTATTAGAAAGACACTTGCACCTGATGGATTTAAGTTTTTCAACTTGGCCAGATATGATCTTGTCATGAAGGACATTTATAAAAGCAGGTAAATAAATCCCAGAATCCTGAGAAACTATGTCCCCGTTATCATCATCTGCCTCCATCCACTCCATCCTGGAATCTTCTGGAATTTAGTAATGTCACGTTGCTTTCTTTATAGGAGAGCGTGATAAGCAATGCAAACCACGACTGCAAATATAATTAATTTTTAAAATAGCTCACTTTTGCATTTACTTATATACCAAAGTCGTACTCAAGAATCTGATGTTTGAAAGAGAAATCAAGCATTATAGTGCCTTTTCAAAAACCATTAAGCCTTCATTATCTCCAACCAGCAGAAGTCCAATATAAATTTACTTAGATGGATTTAGTGTGATACATTTTTATGGCACACAAAATTTCATTTATATCCCAGCTTCACATATGGAAATACTAATCCTGGCTTTGCTCTGTAATCTCAGACTAGAATTAGATGCTTCATTCTCCTAAATCTTTCCATGAAAGAAATGATTTTTTTAATTGGTTGAAAACTCTTGGTATATTAGAAGAACCCTGAAACAGAGCAACAATTTGGCCAGAGTGTTGTTGCTGAGCTGATGAATGGAAATCGCTTATTCACCACCTGTTGGAAAAATGTTAGTGTTCATGTTCAATCACGTGCCTAATTTAGTGTGTAATTGAAAATGTAGCGCTGGCAAGGCAGGCAAATCTTTTTGAAGGTTTAGCTATTTATATTGAGCATATTAATTACACTGAAATAGAGGAGAACACAAGGCTATCAGGAGAACAGAGACTACTTTCAAAGTAACTGCTCAACAGGACACACACTGGGTACTTAGAGAGATAAAAGTGCTGTGTTGTTTGAGTAAGTGTGAAATACTTTAGGGCCGCCATATTATCACCGTCACAAATTGTCAGCAGATGTTTCTTCTACTCGACTCAAATAGGCACTCGTTCTTACCATTGGAAAAAAACATAGACCAGTGGCTTTTGAAGTCCTTGTGCCTTTTTTCTGTCCTGTGTTAATGTTAAAATTTTCCTGCTGAGTGGATTGATAAACATAATTTGAAATATTATAATGCGCAAGAAGCACATGGCAACGTTTCCAGTTCTTGAATGTTCTTAAATTTTTCACTGAGTCTAAACATTCAACAGGATAATTCTAGGAAGTTTTGAGTGAAACTTTGAGTTGACATGGTCTGCCCAGAATCACCATGAGGAAGATGAGGGCCCCTCATGCATCTCCTTGAACACTTCTGTCCACGTCCAGGAAAGACTGGTACTTCAGTGATAAAAAGCTAATTAAGAAAAATAGAAGAATGCCCTGGCTGGGGTGGCTTAGTGTATTAAGCACCGGCCTGAGAACCAAAGGGTCATGGGTTCGATTGCCAGTCAGGGAATATGCCTAGGTTGACAGCCAGGCCAGGTCCCCAGCAGGGGGCACGCGAGAGGCAACCACACATTGATGTTTCTCTCCCTCTCTTTCCCCCTCCCTTCTGCTCTGTCTAAAATAAATAATTAAATTCTTTTAAAAAAAGAAAAATACAAAAAAGTACCTAAGAGTGAATTTCCCAAGAGGCAGTGTTATCATTGACATTATTTATAGTCCTTTGTTTTTCTGATAATTTTAGGAAATGCCTTCAATCAGATGAAACAGGGTAAGTATGAATCAGACATAACAAGGATAGGCATCATTTCAAAACATCTATTAACTGTAAATGCATGAGCTTTGGCTACTGGTTTCTTTTGCAAAACAATTCTTTTAAATACTTCTGATCTATTTGCCTCAAGGAAGTTCCATGTGTCAACAATCCAGCTAAAATTCTTTCCTAGAAGTAATTCTCAAGCTTCATTTGTTTATTGCTTCTGTGCACCTCTATCTCTCTTTTTTCTTTCAGCTTAAAGCCTGACTCTTTGGGGTTCTCTGAAACCTCAGCTTGGGTGGGAAGGCCACACCTTCAGACTTCTCATTACCCCAGGGGCGGATCTTAATGAAGCTTTGTTGAAATCTCTCTCCGGATTTTCCCTTCTTGCTCCAAATCTATAAGCAACTGTTTTTTCAAAACTTTCAAGACCCCCAATTTTTAAACTCTCCAGTCTCTCGTATTTTGACATGCAAACCAGACAGTTATTTTATGATCTGGATTTCCTTTTTTAAAACAGCACCTTAAGAACGCAGTGAAGCCACCACACACCACCACTATTCTCACGTTCCGTAACCCTTTGCCTTAGAACTGTAGACTCAGGAGGCATGTGATATGCCTTCCAAGTCACCCCAGGTGACGGTCTTGCCAAAGTTTTGTTCCTGCCCAACATGGGTCTCAGGCTTTCCAGTTTGCTTTCAGTTTTGTTGTACTTGATATCTGACAGCTAAAACAGAGACATATGTCTCTTTTGGCTTAGTTTGGTTTGGTTTGGTTTGGTTTGTATGACAGCATCTCACTTCTGGCACCACTTTTGGTGATAGTTTAAATAGTGCTAGCTGCATTAATAAATAAATCCCCATATCCCTGTGGAGTAACACAATAGAAGTTTATTTTTTACTCTCATAAGTTTAAATGGTTCTTTCATCTTGTGCCTCTGGCATTCTCCAAGGACCTCGGTGTCTTCTGCATTCATCGGGCTGATTATAAAAAAGAGAAATCACTCATTTTGTTTTGTTTTTAATCTGTCAGGACTTGAAATGGCACTCGTCATGACCTTTACATGCCTTGGCTAGACCCAGGTCACATGCCACACCCCCTTTGATGAATACTGAAAAAAGGTAATCTAGTTTTGTGCACACGCACACACACACACACACACACACACACACACACACACACACATGAATTTGGAGGTCAGATAGCCAGTCTCTGGCACAAAAAAATAAAAATCTCCCACATGGCTTGAGAACCATGGCTACACAGGAACAATTTCGGATTATACTTCAGAACTAGTAGGATAGAGACACCATTACTGCTGTTGGGCAGAGATGCAGCCAGAAGCTAAACAGCTGCCACTGTATATCTGAAAACTGGATGCAGCAGCCACCACCTTTAAAGGACTTGATTCTTCAGTCTTTACCTCTTCCTACCAACCTATCAATGTCAAGAGAATTGAATCTACTTGGTGGGCCTTGGTAAGGCTGGAAAAAGCAAGTTTCAGCTTCAATGGGAGGTATAAGGCTCTTCTTAAAAGAAGAAAGGAACCCCTAAACATGGGGAAAAGTTCAGACAATAAGCAGCCCTCCCTTTGCCAAAAATAAGGCAGATGTTCACCATGCCGACCAGGAAGACATAAGGTGCCTGGTGTGGTCAAAATCATTGTATTAGTCACAGGACTATTCTGAATAGAACTATTCTGAATAGTTGGGCTGTAGACAAAAATCTAGCAACATTTTGATCCATCTGACATTGTGAAAGTGCAATCTCTTTTATAAACTGTTGAAAATCAAAGGTGAGACCTGCCATCAGTAATATAAATATAAATCAAAAGTGAGAGGTGCCCAACGGAATGCAGTTGCCTCCCAATTTTTACACGGTTGCTCTAAGCATTTTGAGAATGAAACAATTCTATCTTCAGAGAGACTGGAGTACCACATTGGTAGTGAAATTCTGAAGTACTGTCTGAGGCCCATGCAGGTAGGGTCAACATTATTCACGCATTGAAGCCAGCATGTTTTGCTTAATAAGATCCATCTGTCCTTTGCCATGTGATGCTGTGCTGTTCAAGATGGAGCTTTATGAACCTGGTTGTGTCCAATGACTTTTTGTTTTAACTCTTAAGAGAAATGGTGACTGCAAATAATCAAATTCACATAAAGACCTCAAGGTGAAGAAGGTTGAAAACAGGTCATCACTTATAAAGTAAAATGAAAATTACCAACCCCACTGAAAGAAGTATATACGTCATTTATTTGGGCACCTCGCCCAAATAAAAACGCCGTCAGATAAATACATGAAAATACAAGCTGAAGTAGGCTTTAATTAATACATACCTCATAGGTAGGAAGAGTTCTTAGGACTGAAAATAATGAAGCTGATAGTTGTATGACAATGACTATTGTCATTTACTTTTCTTGTTGTGTTTGCTTATCTGTGAGAGAATATGAACAGTGGTGAAGAACTAGTACCCTTGATCTTCTCAGTCACCACTCTGTAAACTTGAACGATCTGCTTAGCCTCTCTACATGCTTTAGTTTTATTTCTCCATTTGCAAAATGGGGGAGATAGTACCTTTCCATAGCATTATTGTCTTTAACAGTATTTGGCCAATGCCTACTACATACAGAGGTTACTGTAAGTGCTAGGGACACATGAGTGAACAGAACAGCAAAATTATCTCTGCCCTCAGGGACCCTACATTCTAGTGGTGTCTAGGATTGAGATAACACATACAAAGCATTTCAAAAGAGTCTTTGGTACAAAATAAGAGTTCAATACATATCTTTTCTTTTTCTTTTATTCTCTCATCTTAACTATTGTTGATTCACAGTATATGCTAATGTAATATCAAGCAAAAAATAATACAGAAAAAGTGTCAGAACTTTTTCAACCTACTAGATCATATCTCCTAGTCTTTCTCTTTTTTCTGACAAAATTCACTTCTATTTTAATGTTTCTGAATTGTTCTTCAGTTCATGAAAATCTAATAAGTATATAACTCTAGGAAAAGTACAGGTTTTGTTGTTAAATAGCATCCTCTCCTTTGCTTGATTAAAATTGATTAGTGAGTGACAGCATCTCACTTCTGGTACTAATTTCTGGTAGCAAAACCCAGAATTACACAATTAAATACTTATAAAAATGTCATTTTAGACTACTTTTGATTGACTGCTAAAAATTCATATTTTTAAAAGTTAACTTTTTTCTGCTATTTTTTTAAAAATACCTCTGAAAGCCTTTCACTTTATTCCTAATTATTGTGGATGGAGGTAAAACATCCCAAAGAGTGGATCAATCAAAGAGCAACAATACTTTTCAAATACAGAAGGAACATACCTATAAACTACTGGGCTGATGGATTTCAAACACTCCACAGAGGTTTGGGGAAATTATCTGCTATTTTCTTTTAAGATTTTATTTATTTATTTTTAGAGAGACGGAAAGGGAAGGAGAAAGAGAGAGAGAAACATCAATGTGTGGTTGCCTCTCACATGCTGCCCACTGGGGGCTTGTGCTGGTCCACAACTGAGGCACGTGCCCTGACTGGCAGTCGAACCAGAAACCCTTTGGTTCACAGGACTGTGCCCAGTCCACTGAGCTACACCAGCCAGGGCTGTTATTTTAAATTGCATATATTTTATGTGAATTTACTACCTCATAAAGATGTTTTGTTCTCTCATTAGCTTCTTTATTTTTAGTTAAATGTCTTTGCTCTAATTTATTGTATCTGAGAAATGTTGTTAATTGTTGGATCCACAGACATAGAATCAGGAATGAGTAAATGTCTTTCAACACAGAGACTTGGGCATGCCACTCTCAAAATGACTTCAGTGATTTGGGAGCTTTTCAAGACACTCTGGAAGAGACTTTCATTTACTTCCCACTTCCACTATGGAACCCCAGGAGTTTAAGATGATTAGTAATTAATCTCCCTCAGTAGGTGGTTTCTAGAGCACCAATGATATTCTTTAAAATTAGGTTGGTTTTGGAAAAATTGATGTGATGAGTCTCTTGTGACTATATTAGAAGACATTTACTGTTCATGTCAAGAAAGAATAAGCAATCACATATACAAATGCATATAGATAGACATTAAAGATACTTAAATGGTAATATTAGATATGCTAATGTATTTCTGTAGGCTCTACAGAGGGAGAATTCTAAGGCTCTAAAGTCAAGTTTCTATTTTACAAATATGAAATTAAAATTGATTAGCATAAGAAGAAAAATAATTAGTCATTCACAGTTGCAACCTCAATGACATTAATAAGAAAGTATATATTTTTTACCTTCTTAATAGTTCTGGAAATATCAACTCCTTTTATCCTCAATTATAGTCACCGTGAGCGATCCCATATGATCTCAGTAGTCTCCTCACTGTTTATGTCTTGCACATGGTCTTGGACACCTTAAATCTACAGTCTACTATTAAAGAACAAATCAAATTCATACAGGTAATTATTACTATAGCACAAATCTGATCATTGCACCCTCAGGGCATGGCTTTCCATTGCTTTAAGAAGTTCAATTGCTTGCTACATTCTTTCATGATCTAGTTCTTGCTCACCTGTCATTTTATCTTTCACCCATTGCTTAGTCTTCTCTCCCACTGTGGGCTACTGCAATCTCGTGAAACCCCTGTTCGCTCCAATGGGGCAACGATCTCCCAGATCAGAATCTGAATCTTGCTGTCCTTCTTACCACCAGCGACTCACACACTATGATTTCTCAACACACATTCACTGAGTAAAGGGTTTGTCGACTATGCACAAGATACACTGCTGGGCCCTGCAAATGCTTGTGAGCTCTGCTACGTGTGGTAAAACAATTAGTGTAGCAATGACCTAAGAGAACTAGTTTGAGCTAAATTCAGATTTAAAAAATTGGAGAATTCCTCCTGTGGTGGTGAATTGTATGTGTCAATTGGTCTGGGACATGATATCAGCTATTTGGTTAAATATTTTTCTGGAATTGTCTGTGAAGATGAGAGAGATTAGCATTTGAATTGGTGGACTGAACAGAGCAGGCTGCCCTCCCCATGGGCTGGGCCTTATCCAATCTACTGAAGGCCTGACTAAAACAAAGGTCAAGGCAAGGGAGAATTCACTCTCTCTGCTTTGGTCTTTTCCTGCACTTGGACTGGAGCTTGGACCACTGGCTTTCCTGGTTCTCAGGACTTCAGACTCAGACTGGAACTACATCTCCTAGTCTCCAGCATGCAGATGGCAGATCGTGAGACTTCTCATCATTATAAATATATACCCCATTCATTCTGTTTCTCTGGAGATCCCTGACTAATACAGTTAAATATTTCTAACTAGAATCAGGGAAGTGGAGCTTTTATCCTCCCAAATGATGTAATGATGAAAAGGAGAAAAGAAGGCTCAATATCTTTTTGTAAACTCACTAATATGTGGAATTCTCATGTCATTATTTCTTTCAGATGATAAAGCCAGTGAAATAAGTAAATTACTTTCATGGAAATGAAGACTGTAGCCTGAGGCCAACCCAAACTCTAGTTCAGTTTCCGGAAAGTAGCTGTGTAGTGAGTGTTGTGCAGGAACCAGTGAACTCTTTCTGAAAGGACAAGTTATTAAATACGTGAGACTTTGCAGACCGTGCAGACCATTTCTGGCACCACTATTCAGCAGTGCTGGGTGGTGTGAAAGCACCTATTGGTGCTGCATATAGAAATAGGCATAGCTGTGTTCTAATAAAACTTGATTTGCAAAAATAGGTGGCAGGCTCATTTTGCCGACAGGACATAGTGGCTGACCCTGGGATCGTGATTTGGATAAGCAAAGACAGTAAAGTCGGAGAGCAAGGGTTTGAGTTCTGACTTCACCAATTATCTGTTCTGTACTCATGTGCAGGACCTAAGTCTATTAAGTACCCGTCCTCTAGGTTTGCTGTGAGAATTAAATGAACTATCTGCTGCAATTGCTCAAGGAGGGATTTGAATTATAGTAAGCATTGTAGGTATGTTATTATTATTATTCTTTTCAGCTCATTTTCGTTGACACTTGGGGTTTGAGGTTTTGTATGCACTACCTATTTTTAAAAAGTGTATGACACCTGAATTGAAGCTATAGTAAGTTTTATAATAGAAAGTTTTCATCACCATTGTTGATGTAATCTAGAACTCCGGAACATGTTACTGAAAATATTTAATAATCTCATTCTTAGTAATGTAACCTCTTTGCAACAGAGAACATCTTATTCCAGTGAAGCATGAGAGGTTGTTTTGAGCAAAAAACAGTTTAGATAAGACTTGGGAGGAAATTCTTTTCACTGCTCCAGCTTTCTTGTATAATTGTTAAGCTTCCTTGTATAACTTCTCAAGATTTTAACATTTAGTTTTTCTCAATTCCCCAATTTCATCTATTCTAATGCAGTTTCAACTTATAAAAATAATAACCTAGTAAAAACATGGCCATATTTATTTCTCCTTAAGGTCAGTCATAAATATTTCACCCCCAATTATCTTTTCTTTCTACCACTTTGATCATTTTACACTCAACCTGAAAAACCTTAAAGTAGCTTTTTATTCTCCTAGATGCATCATGACCAAGTGCTTCCACTTGGAATTCACAGCTCTGTTCAGGTTTCTCAGGACTCACTGGCACTCTCCCTGACTCCCCCACCTGCCAGGTCCCCTTCACCCAGATAGGGAAGCAGGTCACACTTTCATCTGTGCATTCCCAGGGCTGAGCTATGTCTGGAATGCCTTCTCCCTCTCCTTGATGGGTTCCCTCCCTTCTATCATTTATGGAGCTTATCAGAACACACTGTCTTCTCAACCTTCCCCTCAAAACTGGAAATACCAAAGTAATCTCTGCCTCCCACTATGCCTTCGGAAGATGGGAAATTTTTCCTCTAAGTGTACGAGTGCATGCAAGATACATTTTACCCCTTTTTACTGTGAAGCTTTAATCTTTGCATTTGGTATGATTTGAATTATTCTTTCAGGTAGTGCTCCACTTTGCTGATGGTTCATTCCAATCAGGTAGACTGGGGATCTTGCTGTGGCCCCTGGCAGAAGTGTGTGACTTCTGAGGGCCAGGTCCTCCAGACCCAGGGAGGTACAGGGCAGGAGGCACAGATGCCCCATGAAGGTCACTGGGAGTGAAAGTAAATGTCAGTGAGCAGTCAGCAAAATGACTCCCTAAGATGTCAATGACCTAATCCCTGGGAACTTTGAATATGATGTCACATGGCAAAATAGACTTTGCAGATGTAATTAAAATTATGACCTTTAAAATAGGGGGAGATCCTCAGATTATTTGTGTGGGACCAATCTGTGGTTGCAGAAAATCGCAGAGTCCTTGAAAACCGGCAACTCTCTGTGGCTTGAGTAAGAGTGTGTGGGGGCGAAAAAGAAATTAATACTTTTCCCCCTACTTTCTAAGGTCTTCTGGCTGGGCCAAAAATCAAATTAACAGAGGCAGATTGACAGGAGAAAATCACAATTTTAATACAGGCACATGACGAATTTATACATGCCTGAAAATTTCAAAGACAATGAAGCAATGTTTATATAGATGACATTTCTGGACAAGGGAGAAAGGTGAGGTAAAAGTATTAGATTTCAGATGTGAGAATGGGAGATTTCCAGGTAGTTGAGGAAGAGGGGAACACACACAGTAGGAAAATTCTTGCGAGGTAATTCAGAAACAAGGAGATACAGAGGGAATCTAGCTGATAGGCCCCTGCCTCTAGCCCTCTTATTTGCTATCCTTAATTCAAGTGAGGCCAAGGAAAGCATCTGAAGATTTCCTGTGTGAAGCAGGTTTTTCTGTCTGAATCTCCTGGACAGGAAAAGGGGGAGGGTCAAAGGTTCCTTCTGAGTCTTGTTTCTCAATAAACAGTTTAAAGTCAATATCTCAAAAAGGCAGCTTAAGGGTGGCAAACTTTGAATCCCTCCAAGAGACACAGCGAAAGTAGAAGTCAGAGCGATTCATACCATAAAAGGGATGGGACTCATTTGTGGGAGAGCCACACAGGAAGCATGAGAAGAAAGGCAGGCAGCCCCAGCAGCAGAGACCAGCCCCTGTTAACTGCCAGCAAAGAAACGCTAACAGATCCTTTGCCCCACAGCCTAGAGAAATTTTTCAAACTAGCCAGTCCTAAGCCTGTTTATCCCACCTCACCCATTCCTTTCTGCAGAAATGACAATAAAGACTCTTGCCCACATTTTCCTGCCTCTCCCCTGCCTCCTGATAGACCTGGGACTTCCTTGTGTGGTCCCTCCTGTGTAGGGTGTGTGCCTCCTCATTCTAGGTTTCCGTCCCGACCTCACTTGTGCCAGTGTTGAGGGAAACATCCTTCCTGACTTCCTTCATCTGCACCGTTGTTCCTGCTATTCTTCCACGCAAATGGTGTATATTCCTCCCTCACCACGACTCCATCACCTCCTCTTGTACACACATTTATCTCCCTATCTTTAGTGAACTGGAAATTAAATAAGACCCAATGCTTGTTTCTGAGGAAACAGGGTTCAACAAAGCAGATAAAATTCCTTCTTTCATTCATTTCATAATTCCCTTCTTTCATTCATTTCATAAGCCCCTATCATTCCACCTGCATGGCTGATATTTCTTCCAGGGTTTCACAATCCACAGCTGCCATTGTGCCTCCAGGCCACATTCTTCCATATGGGCCACTGTCACCAATGCCTCTGCTACTGTCACAGTCACTTTGCGGAGGACAACCCTAACTCAAAATGGACAAAGAACCTCTCCTCCTCCTCTGTTTTTAGAAAAAGCATAGCAAGATGACTTAGAATTCAAGTTGTTAAAGTTCTCTTAACTTTTTAAAGGGGATTTTCTTCCTTCATACTGTTGTCATTAGGCAAGATAATGTGGGGTTCAAGTGAAGGTCGTCACACTGCACCTGAAACTCCCACTGACTCTGTGGCTGAATCCAGCTATTCATGCTAACTCTTCTTTGTTCAGGTATGATTTTCTCTGAGGCACCAAATGCCCTTTTTCTCTTTGCTGGAGAGAATCTAAATGTATTACAATAATTCAGTTGATGTAAATAAGTACATCAAAGAGAGGTAGAGAGAGGCTGTATAATTCTCCTTGGGCTAATCTGGGACACCAGATAACTCAGATCACACTCCATCATTTAGACGATCTTATAGAGAGTAAGGAGCTATAATTTAGATTCAGAGGGAGGAGGGGGGAGGGAGAGGGAGAGAGAGATCTTTCTGAGGAATTTGCAAGCATTCATGTTTTACTATTTAACAACGTGAGTAAATTATCTTCTGGGAAATGTTGACACTGAATATACTGTGACATAAAAAACCAACAGTCTTAAATTGTTAATCTTCTCTTGCCCCCAGGAAAAATTTAAAATCATTAATTGTGTGATGGCTAGGAGTCCTCGGTTAGACAATTCAGGCTTATCAAGGGAAAGTTGTCCCAGGTACTGCCAGGTGTAAAGTTTAGGTTATGAAAACAACCATAATTGTTGATTTCCTTCTAGCAAGTACAAAATTAGGGTAGAGTCCTGGGCCTTAATGGGGACAATGAGGTATTTTCTCAGGTTTTCACCTGGAAGCCCACAAGATCCAGGAGCCTGTGGTCCTTGCGAGGGAGAACCTTGAGATAAGCATTATCAAGCAGCAGGTTTGGGAAGCAAGTATTAGGCTTAGGTGACAGGGTAAACAAGAACAGGTTAAGGTTAAATGATGACATGCTGCATTTACTTTGCTCCCAGTTTGTGTTTCTGAGCTGTGCCATGCATCTCACCAAAGCTTGTTATTTCACGCTATTGCATAGATCTTCAGTTTCAACCTAGCATGTCAATCCCACTGTGCCAGTTCCTTCTAATTGTGATTACACGGGTCAGCCTTCTCCTCATCTTAAAATGCACGTTTTTTCGTGTATATTTTATGTCTTGGTTTATCCTTTAAAAATTCTGTTATCTGTGTACCTGTTTACGTGCTTTTACAACCAAGACTCCCTCAGAAAGCAGCATCTCCATGTCCCATATCTAGTTGACTGATAATTGCAATTAGGAATTTAAGAAGTGGGTTCTGATGGAGGATGAACACAGTGCTCTCAGAGCCACCCACTCATGTGTCTTGGAGATTCCTAAATGTCTTAGACCCAGAGAAATACAGGCTCTTTGTCTGCACCAGCTCATTTGTATCCAGTCTGTAGTGGGTGTCCCCATAGCGTGGCAATCAGTGCTTTTTTCTGTTAATTTTCAGATGAGTTGAACACATATTTCACCCAAAATATGGGTGTATAAAATTCTGATAAGCATTTTATGATCCTAAGTTTTCTTAAGACCTTTCATTTCTCTCAATAATTCTGACTTAACAGTAATGTCCAGAGTGACTGGTTTTTATCTTTTGCAATTTGGTAATTCACAGGGCCTGTTAACTAAGCCTATGCACTTAGAATATTTTTCTGATAAGATAGCAAGGAAATAAATCAAGATTCATTTTTTCCTGCTAAAATTATAGCCAGTATCATTTGCAAAGAATTTAATCCATAAATGTCACATGCCTGTTGGTTGAAATGAGAAGTTAAATAAAAAATAATTGATAATCATATTTTATTTTACAAGGATTATAAACTTTTCACTGACACTATTATTTATCAGCACTTTCATTAACAGCATTAAAAACACTCTGCAATTGAAATTTTATCTAACAAGTTTAATAACAGAGGTGAAAAGATTTTAATGACTAATGTTCAGTTTACTTAAAAATTGAGCATAAATTTGGTCCTAAATTCTGTTTTCCATTCTTGCTTTTCTTTTTCCCTCTTCTTAAAAATTTGTTCCCCACCAATGGCTCATAATAACAGCTTTGTCTGGCCTCTGAATTCTTCCTGGACATTTAATGCCAGTTGGAGTCTTGAGGAACTCTGGCTTCACTTTTACCTTTCAACTTCTTCAGACTGTAGGTCATTAATTGTTCAGTGAAAGAGCTGAAGATCAGATAAAGTTGCTTAACCCTCCCAAGCCAATGGCCCCTGCTAGCCATCCGGCCTCCCTCAGAGCTATTCTGTGGTCAGCTCTGCAGGGTTTCAGATAGTATCCTTTTGTTGAACTCATTCTGCCTTTTCTAGGGCACTAAAAGAGTTAAGTAACATTAAAATAAAAATTTACTTGCCCTTTACCCTTTTCATCAGTTGTGCTCTGATTGGGGTATATATGGCCTTTCTCCTTCCTTGCTTTCCCTCACTGACCTTCACGTTAATGGATCTATTAAAAAGGAGAGCTATTAAAGAGACGGGTGTTACCTACTTAGGCTGTAATTTAATATAGCTCTTTTGTTTACTTAATTAATTAACTCACTAACTGTCTTTTCCCCCAAATTGTTCACGGTGGCTTATAAAAATGCAGTCTATAGAAAAGAGGAGAAGAGTGTGTATGTGTGTATGTGTGCATGTGTGTATGTGTGTATGTGTGTAAAACACACAACAGAAAAAAAGTACAAATGTAGAATGCACACTACAGAAAGAAGATAGAAATATATGTATTTCTATATGGCACTATATGTAATTAACACTTAATGTTAATATAAATATATTCTTAATTATATAATATAACTGATCACTTAAAATATTTTATATATAATTAAGGACGTGTTAAATAAATAAAGTATAAGAAGGCATAACAAAACTCCTACAAACCAGTTCTCATATAAGAAATTGAAAATCAAAGTATTTGTTCTCTCTAAAGTGGACTTTGATACTTGCATTAGTTCCTTTTTGAACAAAATACTTAGGAAAGCCTAGAGGGAGCAATGAAAAATGATAGACATGCAAAGCTGTCAGATCCTTTGCCCCAGCTCCCCCTCACATTTAATTTCCTTAATGGTTCTACTTTTTTAAAAAATGTGAAAGGACTTTGTAAAGATAAGGGTACATTAGAGCCCATTAACACCATTAGGGCAAGTGTCTTAAAGAAAATCTGTTGAATATAACAAAAAATGAAGAATTTCTACTCTCCTAGGCATTTTCTTTCATTTAGCTCCTCGGACTACAGCCAGGTGCAGTACATTTCAAAGCACCTTGATACCATTTATATTTTACTTGTAGTGTATTATGACCACAGATAAACCTTGGAAGGACAGAAGCATTTACTTAAACCTTGCACTGGGCCACATGACATAAACTGCACACAGACAGTTTCCATCTGGGAAAACACTTGAGTTCCATTTACATCTCTGAACTGTGGTCCTGTCTTTGCAAGTTCTCACTAGACTCTCTCAGCCCAGGGCTTGGTAGGCTACCTATATGAAAATTACAGGAGACTACAACTTCCCTTTCCCTTCTAGAAAATTGTAGGGAGTCTTAACAAAGTTGGTTGAGCATCACAGCACTATTGCAGCAAGGTTTTATTAATACCGTTAGACTAGAAAAATACAGTTACATAAAGGGAACTACCATAGTTAAACTCCTACTTCCAGTTACTGCCATTTCCCTACTCATTAAAAACCACAGACAGAAAAGTTTGATTTTGACCTCTAAGAAGGAACTTGTAAAATGACTATCTCATGTCTATGAGGATTTTGATGTTCAAGAGTAAGGAAGGAAATTTTAAGAGAGGAAAAGGAAAATTTCTCTCCCTGCCGACAGAAAAAATATAGCTCATGTGAATTTGTACCTCCTTGAATAGATA
>VMDR010009429.1:0-33448 GCA_007922815.1 Macrotus californicus
GCTAAGTGAAATAAGCCAGGCGGTGAGGGAGAAATACCACATGATCTCACCTTTAACTGGAACATAATCAACAAAAGAAAACAGCAAACAAAATACAACCAGAGACATTGAAATTAAGAACAATCTAACAATGGCCAGAGGGGAAGGGGGAGGGAACAGTGCCGGGAAGGGTTTCCAGGAAACACTATAAAGGACACAGAGACATAATCAAGGGGGTGGGTGGGAGCAAGGGAGGGGGGTGGGATTGGCTAGAGTAGGGGGGAGTGATGGGGGAAAATGCAGACAACTGTAAATGAACAACAATAAAGTAATTTAAAAAAAAAGAAATTTAGCATCTTTTCAGTCATTTGTATTTATTGACCTATGAATTGCCTGTGCATGTCTTTACCCATTTTTCCTACTGCCTTACACAAATTGGTTTATAGAAATACCATAAATTATGGCTAATTATCAATTTTAATTCTTTATATGAAGATATTTTCTCCTAGTCTGTTGCTTATCATTTTACTTTGCTTATGGTTTTTTGTTTTTTTGTTTTTTTGCTGAACAGAAGTTGGTATTTTTTTATGTAGTCAAATGAATTATTGCTGGTTCCGTGCCTAGCCCCAAATTACAAAATAATTTTTTACCCTTTTTCAATGCTTTCATTGTTTTGTCCTTTTATGTCAAGATTCTTATTCCATCTCAAGGCCCCATGTCCTATTTCCACTCTTTGTTTTTGTTGACTGAATTGGAGTTACTCCGGGTTTCTGTTGGGAAGAATGACTCATTACTGTAGTGCCTTCCCAGGGTGTGTTTTGGGTTAAGGTATCTTTTGCTCTGGTTTCTGGAAATGGGATCCATCTGCTTACCAACCTCCGGTCAGTCCTCACTGGAAGTCCCTTTCTTGCTAGCACATTATGTTTTTATTCACATTTTTCTATCTTCCCTTTCATTTCAGTGGAATTTCAAAAGAAATAGGGATAAATTCATATGCTTAGTTTTTTCTTAAGTGGAAATGTCTTGGTATGTTCTAAGAAACATTTTCTTATGAAGTAAAAATATGCACATAATAGAAAATTTAGAAAATACAAGAAGGCAAAGAAAAATGCAAATCAACCAAAATTCCACTATTTGATAATAAAAAATGCTCAGATGTTGGTGAATTTACTTCTAATATTTCTACTGCATATAAATA
Organism: Macrotus californicus; assembly: GCA_007922815.1. Lineage (NCBI taxonomy): Eukaryota > Metazoa > Chordata > Mammalia > Chiroptera > Phyllostomidae > Macrotus > Macrotus californicus. Next base: position 1,178 of record VMDR010009429.1, read on the forward strand.
AAATTGTCACAGAAATGTAGGGTCATATCATGTAGTTAGTTTTGTGCCATGCTTTTTAAACTCACATTATGTTCAGAGTATTTTCTTATATCCTTAAAAATACATTTCATTAAAAATGGCTGTAGAGTATGCCATCTGCACATATCTCTTAGAAACTAGTGATCTTTTTATTTATTAATTTTAAAGAGAGAAAGAGGAAGGAGAGAAACACTAATTTGTTGTTCCACTTATTTATGCATTTCTTGGTTGCTTCTTGTACGTGCCCTGACCAGGGATCAAACCCACAACTTTGGCCTATCTGGACGATGCTGTAACTAACTGGGCTACCCAGCCAGGGCAATGATCAATTTATTTTTTATTAATATATTTATCTCCAGGAAGAGTAGTATATTCCATGATTCAGTACAATCAAAAGTCTCTTTTCCAACCTCTGACTCCTGGTGGACAGTTTCCCTTTGTGAAACCAACAAATGATAACTAATTATGTTGTAAAGATAGAGCCCCATAGCATATGGGAATTAATTGGGTGAAAGGGCATATACCTTTCTAGCTCCTGATAAATCCTTGCTCTCTAGAAATGAATAATTTACACCACTCCTGTATGAGGCCATTCTCCTTCTTTTAACATGTATCGGTTTGGAAGGCAAGAAATGTTTTCTCTAAGAATGAAGTTTGAGCATATTTTTCATACATCATTAGCCCATTCTGCATCTTCTATCATAAATTAATTGTCTGTCCCTAGCCTTTGCCACAAAGGACCCTTTAAAAATACTTTCTTAGCTTTCAGGATTATGGTCAATCCACTGAGTTTTTCCCACATCAAGGCCATCTGAGGCCCTCTCCAAACAGCAGGGCTGTAGTTCCCTTAATTATATCATCAGTGAAACCCCTTTGCTTTGCACTGATATTTTGTTTTAATGAGATTCCTAATAATGCTCAAGATTTCTTTCTTGAGGTCTACTCTGAACTTCTGGCCAGGAAGTAGAGTGACAGCCCAGGATTTTGCTCAGAGAAACCGTGAAGATGATGTAAGGCTGGTGTCCTCCAGTGTCACTCATCCAAACTTTTGCAGGTAGGTTGTACAGCCCAGAGTCCCTTACCCAAATGTGCTGTGCCTTAGTCACTCTCACTCCAAGGCGTTGCTCACCTCCACACCTTGACCCATTTTGCCTCCCAAGCCTGGAAAGCCCTTCCAGCCCAGCTACCTCTCTTCATCCAGGCTAGCTAAGTGTCCCCCTTCTATGCACAGGGGCACTGGGGTGCATGTCTATCATCCGCACATGTGTAGTTCATGAATGTGTCTCCCCTTTGCTCCCCCCAAAGCTCTGTAGTTCCATAGAGCCATGCACAGAGCTCTCCACAGTGCATGCCCCTGGGTGATGATCAACGACCTGAAACCAGTGGACACACACACCTGCCCCGTTCACCTTCCAACAGCACAGGTACTCAAACGCTTTCCACAGCTGGCCACAGCTCACCACTGCCTGCAGCATACAAGTAACTTCCTAAACACTAAAATGACATTCAAGGCTCTCCCCTGCACCTATTTTTCCAGGCTTAGACAACCTGTTTCTTCTCACAGCCAAATAAAGAACATATGTGCTGCCCTCACACACCCAGGTCTGTCCCTGATATAGGCCGGCCACCTCTGCTCTCCTCTGAACCTTCACCACTTGTAGCTTATATGCATCTTACCCAATCTTGGGTGAATTCCAAATGTAATCTTGCCCTTACTACCCGTTTCTCCTTCAATACCCCCAAATTTGGGGACATTTCAGTTCCTTATGCCACCCATCAACTCCAGCCTCTATTACAAACATTCAGTGGTGAGTTATGCTTGTATTAGACTATGATCAGTTAAAGTTAAGTGATTTTTATCTTTTTTCTAGGCTGATGTGGCATTGCTGTATTTTCTGGATCATTGTACACAGCGATGTTAAAAAATATTGATTGGATCAGAGCGCGCTGCTGACTTTCTCCGTTTCTTCTCAACTTCACCAAGTTAGAACGAGCTTTTCCCTAAGCCCTCCTCTCCTCCACCTTCTGCTAGAGCCACACCCACGCCCCCCACCCCCGCCCGCACCACACCAACTGCCCGGAGGCTCTGCCACGTCCGCACTGCTTACCACCACAGGGCTAGGGAAGCTGTTAACCTTGATTCCAGGTGGAAGAGTCAGCTGCTGCTGAGAAGCTCCGCTTCTGTGCCCAGCGCCGCAGGCTGCACAGGCGTGACTGGCTCCCTCACGGCCTGGACTCCCTCACCCGCCTCCCCTTTGTTCCCTAATACAACAATTCCAGCTTCTGGGCTGTGCTTGGAAACACCTGGGGAACTTTTAAGTGCTATTACCTGGGCCCCCTTCCAACTCAGAAATTCTGATTTAGTAATAATCTAGAGAGCAGCCTGGCTATGGAAATTTTTAAACTTCCCGCGGGGGGAGGAGGGGCTTCTTATGTTTGAAATCCTGGCGCGCGCATCTGGTCTTTGCGACCTAATTTCCAGCTTCTAAATCTGGGCGCGGGGAAAAAGAGAAAGGAACGCGGCCCACGTGGCGCTTGGGGCCCGGGCGGCCCCACCCCTTGCGCGGGCGCGGCCGACCTGCGTTCAGACGCAGGCTCTGTGGGTGCCGGAGTAAACCTTGAGCCTCAGTCCAGCTGCGAGTCAGTGACCTGGTGTTGAGGCAAAGGAGGTCGGCTTCACCGCTGGCAGCGAGGGCAGCGTGTCCGGGGTGAGTTGTTCAAGTCCCGGTCTAGGGCCTGGGGACGACCTCTGGGAGGAGTGGCGCTCGCGGCCTGCCAGCGCTCTGCGGCCCAAGTCTTGGCGAGACCCGAGCGACCCGGGGCCTTAGCTCCAGTAGGGGTCGCCGAGGGAGCTCCGGGCGAGCCCGAAAGGGCGCTGCACCTCGGAGGGAGCGCTCGGAGGCTGCGTCCCAGGAGCCCAGACTGCCAAGGCGGTCGCCGAGGCCCGCAGGGGTGAACTGCCAGCCTCCTTCCCCGACCCAAAGCAGAGGGTCGGATGATGACTCCCCGGTCTCCCCTTTGGTCCATTCTGCCTAGGTGGCCTGCTCTCTGCTGCTGAATACATCTACCTCTCCCTTCCTAATGCCCCCAACTACTCCCTTGCCCCTTATCTCACCACCACCCCCGCCCCTTATCCTGGCCTGGGAATAATAGGTCACCTGTTTACAATGTACCAGGTTAGTTCAGCTTCCGGACTAGGAGGCTAGAACAGGGGATGGAGACACCAAGGAAGTCTTCAGCCTGATTACATTCAATATGCTGTCACTTCCTAAGTAAGGGTCTTTACACTAAAACGGAACTTGACATTTACTTTTGTTTGTAAGTGTACTTACTATAGGCATCTTTAATTGCTACAGCCAGGGATCATTAATTTATATGCTAGCAGTAACACCAGTGAGCTTTAGCTGATGTCTATTTTGCCGTCCTTATGTGCCTACCACTATTCTAGCAAGGCCTGTAACATGGCAGGCCCTGAAATCCAGCCTTGATTTCTTTTATCTCACCCCACCCCCACGCTATGCATCCTGGAGGGGCCTGGGGCAGGTGGGCAATGAGGACCTTTTTATACACCTCCCTATTTCATAAGTGATGATACAGGCTGTTAGCGTCCCCCTATTTAGAGGAGGAAACTGATGCACAAGAGATGAAATAATTTTTACCAAGGTTGCAGATCCAGAATTCCAACCCAAACTTTCATCTCTGGGCCTCATTACCTGTGCAGGTCCCCGAGTGAGGGACACCTCAGGGTGCCATGCTCTTAAGCATCTGCCAGGACAGGGATAAACAATGGGCCTGTGCTCAGTCTTGCGTCCTGCCCACATTGAGACTGTGCATTATTGGAGCCTAGAACCCCTGGCATTAGGAATGTTGTTGTCACCCAGGTGAGACTCCTAGCCACCTGCATCATGAGAAGTAGACCTTTGTCCTTGTGGCTTGGACTTACATGGCTGTGTGCCTGAAAGGGCAGGGGTGGCCTCCTGTGGGCTTTCTCATGGAAGGGGTGTTGCCAGTGCCCAGGGTGTCACCTTATTGTGGAAAGTCAGACCTCATCCTTGCAGGTCTAAAGGTACACACCCCATGACTATTTAGAGTAAGGGTCCAAATACCACAATTCACCCTTCAGGACACCTTCTTTCCAAGTCCTGCAGGGCCTGGGATGCCCAAGCAATTATCTCAGCTTCTCTATGAATATAAATTCAAACAAAATGCCAGAGAGTTTAAAGGCCATTTCATCCAACATATGGTGAAACCCAGTGCTCCACAGCAGAAAACACTCTTTGTTTAACCTGAATGTCCGTGACCCCACCTCCAGCATTCTTACTCCCTGGACAGTCCTGGACACACAGGTCATACCTACCTAAGGCTCAAACTCTTCTGTTCCTCTGCCAGGCAAACCACTCCCAGATCTGTCTGCCTTTCACCATTCCTCATATGGATATCCGCTCAAATGTCAGTTCCCAACAAATTTCTCCCGTTGTCTGCTGTCCTGACCCTAACCTAAATTACATCTCCTTCCTACTCTCTACAGCTCCCTGCACTTTTCTTTATAATACTATAGCTTGTGATGATGTATTCATTCACTTAATGTCTATCTCTTTAACTAGACCCTTAGCTCACCAGACCAAAGAATACAGGAGGCTGCCCATCCCCTCAACCCCAGTGCCCAGCATCAGTGCTCAATGAACATAATAAATGAACACCAGGCCCTGCACTAGCAAGCACAGGGACCTTGGATAAACTGCATACATATTCCTTCTGATCCTTAGTCTCATCTGTGAATGAGCCCTCCAAGCCCTCCGATGGGTGAATCTATCCACCCATAGTCATTAATAGTAACTAATCTGTCCCCAACCAACAGCAAAGTGAGGACCTGTTGTTCTTTAATGAACATCACCGGCCCTCCTCTGTGCCCGTCAGTTGGACACCCCACTCAGGGAAACCTCCCATGCCCACCAGAATATGCTCCCTGCTAAACATGTCTTCTCAACCTGGAGGAAATAAGACCTCTTTTTTTCTCAACTAGTTGTTACTAAAACATCTTATAAACGTCTTCTCACTGAACTGCCAGTAACTAATAACAAGATATAAGCATGGAGCCCAGTGTGAGCTTGTCAAGGGGAGATTTGTTATTCATTCAGCAGACCTATCGGGTGCCTTGTTGGTGAGTAGCACCATGAATCTGAGAAACAGGATAACATTTGCAAAGCACTTACTGTGAGCCAGCGTGTGGTCAAGCACATCAGATACATTTTTATTCCGTCTGCAAAACCACAGGACCAGTAAGAGCAGATGAGGAGACCTAGGCCCAGAGAGGTGATGGGGCCTGCCCCAGGTCTCACAGCTGGACAGGACAGGACAGGAATCCAGATGTGCCTCTCACTGATGGCCTACAGACACAGGCACAGGGGCTCAGCTGGGGAAGGGGCATCCAGAGTTAATGGTAAATTCATCAGAAAAGGCTTAGAATGAACGTCTAATTACTCGTCTTAAAATACATCATGCAAATAGGATTTTACGTTTTTCTCTTGAATCTCAGATTTTAAGTGGTGACACGTAATTAAAGAACAACGGTGCAAATGAGAAAACACAAACCTAAAAGGAAACAGAAATAAAACCAAAGACGTAGCAGGGATGGCACCAACATTATGATATGGTCTAGACTTTAAACATAAATCAGTCAACAGGATTCATGATTATTAGGAAGAAAGGTTTGGTCTGAGAAATAAGGAACGTCTCCTCTGGGTTAAATTTGAGCGTGTCATTAACCGTGAATGAACATTTATCACCTGCAATGCCTAGCAGCACACAGATGCGGGCCAAGCTTGATGCTGTGCATGAAATCCGACCAAGATGCAGTCCCAGCGGGTCTCCTCTTTCTAAGTTCAGAGACTGCTACCAGGAGAGATGTTTAAATCATGCTTCTCAGTTTCTCATTTTGGGTTGTTTTTTTTTTTAATATTTCCAAAAGTTTGAGCTTTATGTAGTAAGCAAACGCAGAGGGAGTAGACACCTAGGTCTTCACATGAGTCTTTCTTTCTTTATAGGTGTCAGTCAGAATATGGCTCCCAACATGGACTCCGCAAAGAAATTTTTAATTTTCTTAGGAAAATCACTGTTTGCTCTTCTGGAGACTCTGATTTTTACCTTACTTCCAAGGCCAAAGAAGAATGTTGCTGGTGAAATCGTACTCATAACAGGTGCTGGGAGTGGACTCGGAAGGCTCTTAGCCCTCAAATTCACTCGCCTTGGAGCTGTGCTTGTTCTCCTGGATGTCAACAAGGAGGGGAATGAGGAGACGCTCAGGATGGCTCAGGACGCAGGAGCCACAAGAGCCTACGCCTATACCTGTGACTGCAGTCAAAAGGAAGAAGTGTATAGAGTAGCTGATCAGGTAAAATCTGGGTGCTCCCTGTTTGCTATAGGTAGTAAAAACTCTATTAAATACTTGGACATACATCAGATTCTTTATCTGTCTGTCTTTCTCAGTGCCAATTTGTCTGTCTCCAGCATTCTTTTAATTTAAAAATTATTGGAGAGTAGGAATCAGGAATTTTGAGTTCTCACGGTATGCAATACACCATGCTAAGCACCCCGTATGTATTGTATCCTAATCCTATAAATCAAGGCCTATTATTATCTCCATTTCACAAAGGAGGAAACCGAGACTGAGGGCAGGTGAGCAGCTTACACAAGAAACAGTTAATCAGTTGCAAAGCTACAACTGGGACCTGAGTCTGTTGACTCGAGTAGGCGCTCTAACCACCTCTCTGTACTGACTGCACTGGCCCCTACCACAGCAGAAGGCAGGTGATAGCATGCTTCTGTGAGGATAAAGAAACTGAGGCACATAGATACTAAACCTACTCAGGGTTGCAGAGCTACTGCACGACTAAGCCAGGATGTAAACACATATTTAGTCTGATTTTAAATCCAGCTATTTCTACCCCACCACAGTGCCTTTTGTTCGAATGTATGCTTCTCTTAAGTTGTCATGAGAAAATCAGGATATTTTATTCATTCTAAAAACTGTTAACCTCAGTTGTTCCATTGGCAATGGTGGTAGAGATGCTCATATAAAGAATGCTTTCAGGAAACCAAAGCTCCCGTAGGCCAACACTAAAGGTTTTCTTAGTTTGCAGGGGCACATTTTTGTTTGCTGGCTGTCTCCTTTCCTTATTAAGGATTTCTCTTTCTTCACATTGGCATGAGTACTCCACACATCACTCTCCAGGGTCACTTTTCTTTCCCAGAGTTCCCCCATTCAGTAAGAAGGGAGGAGCCAGACCAGCCTGTGGCAAGCAGCCCAGCCGATTTAGAAAGTTCTTGTACAGCCTCTCTGCTCTAACTCAAATTCCCTGCTACTTGTCACTCCACTTCCTAGTGGAAAGGTTTGCAGATCACTGGCCAGTGAGTTTGTAACTTTTGTTTAAGTTAGCCTTTACATTTTAGACATCTGTTCTAACATCTCTAATCACAGGCTGCCCAGAGCAGTCTGGAGATCCAAGCCTGACAAGCTAGCGTGGGTTCACACTGGGACCACCCTGCAAAATGCCACAGCCAGCCTCACAAATTCAGCTCTCTGCACTTGACGCACCAATCACCTGGCATGTTGACTTTCACTGACTACAAACAACTTCTCAGGCCACGCTTTAGCAATAACTGACTCATATTTGAACACTTAACACCTTCAGATGGAGCAAGCTAATATGAGATGCTCCATAAATAATTACTTCCCTCTTCTCCATATCCATAATTTAGTTCTGCCCAAGATGCTCAGCTTCAGAAATGGTCAAACATGGCCATATTACTAGCCTATTATTCAGCTTTTCTTACTTCTGGGTCTTCCAGAGAATTAACTATATACTCTTCCGTATTCAGGAGAAGCAAACCATTTTCCACCCTTAAAAACCAAGCATCTCCACTTCTTATTCTAGTTAAAGGGAAGGTACCAGAGAATTTTTAAAGTGTCCCCTAGTGCAGTGATCAAGGTGAAGATTGTCAGAGCAGTATGACATTGTTTCATCTCTGCTGAGACCCCAATAACCTTGAAAGCTTGCATCCCAGATCATAGATTAGCCCTGAAAGGTCAGCCTGGATGCCTGGCATCCTGGATGGGAGGTCATTTTGAAGAAAAAACACAAGACCAGACTGGAGCTATGTAGTTGTCACTTGTCCTTGATGTGGCATGTGGAAGTGTCCTAACTGTATGTTTAGTGACTGTGATCCCTTAGAGAAGCCAAATCATAATCAATGTGGCTTGGCATACCTCTAATTGATTTAATTGGTTCAACAGAAAGGAACCCTTATTACAGGCATATCTTTGATTTAGTCAGGGTTTAGCACAATAAAATGAATGTCTCAATAAGGAGACTGTCACAATAAGGCAGGCATCACAATAAGGCGAATTATAATCTTTTTGCTGATGCAGGGTCTTGCCTTATTTGTAAAAATGAGGTATGTTTGTATTTGTAGCATCTGTGAAAAATTTTTAAGGTTTATTACTGATTCCTGATGTCCAAACTTTAGGATTGTTCCATGTTTTAAACCACGTAGTCACCGGTAGAAGTAGACTTTCACCCGCTTCCCACTATGACTGATGAGTAGTGGTTGGGAAATTCAAATCAGCCATCCCAGGCAGTGTGGAGTTACACCCAGACACGCTCAGCCTTGCTGCAGTTCTCATTGCCATAGCGTGAGTGTACATAGAGAAATCCCTGCCAAAGGATGGGCACAGCTCATGCACAAGTCTTCCCAGGGTTGTGATCCAGGGCTGAATACACGGTTGCCACATTCTTACGACAAGGAGAATAATGAATGCAAAAAGAAGAAAAAGAAAACTGATATAAAAAACTAGAATCTGTTGCATTCTCCCTTAGATGTTACCCCTTTGTCCCTTGTAAAACAACACAATACCAACAAACTTCGTTCCATTGTGTTATCACTGGTCAGCAGTAGTTAAAGATATAGTTAAGTCATGTACAGTTAAACCTGATCCTTTTTCTCCCTAACGTAGCAGAGGATGAATCCTTGCCTCTCCATGCTTAATTTAAAGGAAAAAAGTAGACTTGGGAGCAAGGTAATCCTTAAAAATAAAAAGATAGCCCTATATAGAAAATAGATAAATCAAAGGGAGAAAGATTATTCACATGAAAAATCCTGTCACAAATGCTTAGTTTGGTATGTTTCAAGTATGAATCATAAATATGCAGATTTTATATACTGCAGAGATGTAAGCCATGGATAATGAAACCTTCAGTGCCTACCTTGAAATTCAAGTCTGACGTTTATCTTATCAAGTGTATGATGACATGCTCTATTTGTAGGAGAGGTGGCAGTGGGAAAGTGGTGGGAAACATGGCCCTGTTCATTTCTCTTAGATGTAACCTCTAGCTCGGCCATCCTGACTCTGAGTTAGGACATCAGTCTCTGGCGCTACTGCTGCCTTCCAGCCCACAAACCTATCCCGATTTTGATTCTGCCTCTGGTAATGCTTACCTAGTTGTTTCTAGCCTTGACTACTGTTCAACTTGGATTTGACGATATATATTTAACCACTCTCCAAATTAGACTTTGTTGGATTGTTTCCAGTGCTTTGATCTGAAAACTCTAACATGGAAGTGAGATTTCCTTTGTTTCTGTTTTATCCTAAATATTTTCTAGACTACAGACCTTGTTGGCTAGTAAATACCTAACACATGTCACTCTCATTGTGGGACCCATCCTCCCCTGCACCAGACTGCACCATCCATCCAGGCAGGTGCACACACATGCAGGCATGCACATACATACAGAACCGGAGATGTTGGCAGTGAGCCCCCTGGCAGCACATGACTGCAACCAGCACTTTTCTTGGATTTGGGGGACAGAGGCCCTGTTGTGTGATACAAATTACGGTAATGAAATTTAAACCACCATGAGGAGGAGCAAAGGGACAGCACCATCTCCTGGCATCAGTCCTGGAAAATCCTGTGCTCATTGCTCACGTGACAGCCAGGGCTACACACGGAAGATATGTTCTAAGCAGAAACCTCCAGTGCCCCATGCAGAATTTTTATTTCTTAAATAAGTTACTGGATACCTACTCTGGCCAGCATTACAGCAGCAAACGGGGCCTACTTGGTTCCTCTCTTCGCAGATCTTAGGCCTCAAAGTTAGTGGGAAGGAGAAGGAAACCAGCCAGTTGATAAAAACAGAGCAGACAGGCTCTGTGTGTTTAAACCACAGACATGAATATCATACTTCCGCCTTTCACTCCCTCCACCACCCGATCTCTGTGTGTGCTAGGTCTCAATTTATATGGCATGGTTATAACGGCATTATGTCCCATCACATTGATTCAAATGATATGCTACTTAGAGCACAGGGCAAAGTTACTATTCACTGAATATAAGAATAGCTCTCAATCTAGAAGGAAAGCAGCATTGCAGTGTTGGGAATGTAAGGAATGAAGAAATGAGAAGAAAAGCATCAAACTTGGATCTCTGATGTACTGTACACTTAGCAAAGGAAATGAAACATGCTGTGTTTTCAGGCTGCACAAACTCAGTCTATGTTAACAAGGATAAGAGGAACATAGAATTGGGGGAAAATTAAACCTACATCATATAAGGAGTTACTACATTGGTGGTGTTGCTCTTGTTTCTCAATTCAGGTTAAAAAAGAAGTTGGTGACGTTTCCATCCTAATCAACAATGCTGGCATTGTAACAGGCAAAAAGTTCCTCAACTGCCCAGATGAGCTTATGGAAAAGTCTTTTGATGTGAATTTCAAAGCACATTTATGGGTAATTATTTTTTCTTCTCCTAATAAATATTACCCTCTAAATAAAGCACAGTCTTCTCAATTTCAGATTATCCTGGTCTACCCAGTTATCTCCTCCTAATCCAACTCAACCCACACCTTCCAGAGCCTCTGCTCAGGGAGTCCTGCAGAGACACTGTCATTTATTCATCGCCAAGCACTATCTTAGGTGCCTCAGCGAAAGAGGAATCACAGAAGTTAAAAGATTTGCTCAAGGCTACACAGCAAGTGACAGTACTTAGACATGACCAGGGTGACCTTATCATTTGCCTAAGCTGGAACTCTTTTGAAAGTGAATTGGGGCATTCTTAATAAGCAAGCCTTAATCGGGTCTGTTCTGGGCAAGCCACATATTCCGTTACCTGACTCAGCACCTCACCAGGGAAAGGAGATTTTCTGGCAGCAGCGCTGGTAACTGACTACATGCTATGGACATTAAGGGACACAGCCACTGACATGTGATGTGCTCGCTGTCAGAAGTTGCATTTTCTTGGCAGTTGCTGAAACCAGTCATGTCAGGCCTCCCCATGCTCTGTACATCCCCTCCTTCTGTCTCCCACCGACTGGGCCATTTTGTTCCCTCCCACTCACAGCTCGTCCTTCCTGAGGCCAGTCCTCCTTTGGAGAGTGAGTGTGCTCTGGGGGTTTCTGAGGTCCCCTCCATTCTCCTCACACCTCTCCACATGGACCTCCACCCAACTCTTCTTTGACAGCCTTTACGTTTTATTTGGAGCCCTGGCCTGGTGGTTCGTTTGGTCGGAGCATGATTCTGTCCACCAAAAGGTTGCGAGTTTGATTACCCATCAGGGCCTAGGTTGCGGGTTCAATCCCTGGTCAGGCATGTATGTGAGAAAACCAATCGATGCTTCTCTCTGTCTTTCTCCCTGCCCCCTAAAATCAGTAAACATATCCTTAGGTGAAAATTTTTTTAAACGTTATTTGAGGTTTGTAGGTTTCCTGTCCCCTAGTTTCACCAAAAATGTGATGATGCTGGTGGTGGTCTTGGTGTTCTCTTTAGTTTTCAGAAAGATGGAAAGAATTAGAACTAAAGGGCCACCATGCTCCTTCAGGAACTACTGCAAGTGATTTATGTTGCCTTGTCCCACATGCCCCTCTGCTTCATCACAATGAAGTAAGAACATGTGGTCAGAATGAAGATAAAGACGATGTCCTAAAGTCTCCACTCCTGTGGCTTCCGTATTCTTTTCCATCTCTCTGCTTTCGTGGTCTCTCTCTCTTCTTCTAGATGTTCCTGAAATACCGATGTTTCCCTGGCCCTTACCCACCCCACCCCTCATGTCCTCACTCTGTACACTTTTCCTGGGCAAGTCTGTGTACATTCTTTGAGCACCCGCATGGTGTAAACACCTACTTGCCAGAGAGTCAGAGAGCTCATGGTGACAAGGGCCCCAAGGGGAATGTCCCCAGGGAGAAGTGAAGTGACTCTTGGCAGAAGCCAGAGCATCACTGTGCCTCTTGTTTTGATTTCTCATCTCTCTCTACGTGTTAGGTTCTCTCTGAAACTCATTATGATGCAGACAGACAAAGGTTGATTGACTTTTATAAGAGATCCCTTTTCTCATATTTATTCATATTAGGAAACAAATAATTGGTTATTGTTTCTTTGTTGCAGAATATATCTCCCAAAGCTCATGCTCTCTCCTTTATCTTTTTGCTCCAGATCCCACACCAAAGGTGAAGGTGTCCTATAGTCCTCCGTCCCCTGTTTCTGATAGATCATCTCTTTTTATTACATGGAATAATATTAAGAAACCATTATTCAAGGAAGTAGAGATAAGTTTTAAAACACAATGGTATTTTTAAACTGAAACCAACAACAGTATGTCCTGTGAACACTATTCAGGAAAATTTGAAATTCAAATATGATCCTACAGGGGAAAAAAAAGCAATATGTACCTAAATAATCTTATTCTTGATTATAATCTAAATAATCATATTTTTTCCTTTCTGGCTTGTGGCTGCCACAGCTGAGATTCTCCGGTACTGCTTCAGTTATTGTCTTGATATTGTGGTTTTTAAAGTCATATATGACTTATGGGACCAAAACCAAGAGCTCTGGATGCTGTGGCCTAAAGGTCGAATATAAGTCGGAATAAATGATTTGTAATGATATCGGTATAGCACGAGGAAAACACTGATTTGATAGTTTAAGCAAGTTAACATGGTGTTAAACATCCCAGATGTTTAAGCTTTTACATTCCAGTGCCTTCAAGTATTTTTGTGATCTTAAACTTTGAATCACGATGATCATATAAATATCTAAAAAAGTGTAAAATGTGGTATAAAGTATTTGAAGTTTTACTTCGCTCTTCTTAGACTTATAAAGCCTTTCTGCCTGCTATGATTGCTAATGACCATGGACATTTGGTTTGCATTTCAAGTTCAGCTGGATTAATTGGAATAAATGGACTGGCAGGTAAGAAAAATGTAATATTTCACATTTGTACTTTTTTCTTTTTTAATTATATTTTATTGATTATGCTATTACAGTTGTCCCAATTTTCCCCCTTTGCCCTGCTCCACCCAGCACCCCCTACTCCCTCAGGCAATTCCCACACCTTTGTTCATGTCCATGGGTCATGTGTATAAGATCTTTGGCTTGTCCATTTCCTATGCTGTACTTGACATTCCCAAGACTATTCTGTAACTACCAACTTAATCCTTTCTCAATCCCTTCACCTACTCCCCCAACCCCTCTACCCTCCTGGCTGCCATCAAACCATCCTCCATATCTATGATTCTGTTCCTGTTCTGCTTGTTTGCATAGTTTGTTTTTTGGCTTGAATTGTTGATAGATATGTATTGTCATTTTATTCATAGTTTTTATCTTCTTTTTCTTAAATAAGTCCTTTAACATATCATATAATAATTGTTTGCTGATGATGAATTCCTTTAGCTATTTCTTGTCTGGGAAGCTCTTTATCTGCCCTTTGATTCTAAATGATAGCTTTGCTGGGTAGAGTAATCTTGGATGTAGGTCCTTGCTTTTCATCACTTTGATTATCCCTTGCCAGTCCCTTCTTGCTGGCAAAGCTTCCTTTGAGAAATCTACTGACAGTCTTATGGGAACTCTGTTGTAGGTAACTACCTGCTTTTCTCTTGCTACTTTTAAGGTTCTCTCTTTATCTTTACCCTTTGGCATTTTGATTATGATGTGTTTTGGTGTGGGTATCTTTGCATCCATCTTGTTTGGGACTCTTTGCTTCCTGGACTTGCATGTCTACTTCTTTCACCAAATTAGGGAAGGTTTTTTTTTTCATTATTTTTTCAAATAGCTTTCTAATTTCTTGCTTTTTCTTTTTTCCTTCTGGCACCCCTATGATGCAAATGTTGGAATGCTTAAAGTTGTCCCAGAGGCTTCTTACACTATCTTCATTGTTTTTTGGTGGGGGGGATTCTTTTTTCTTCTTGCTATTCTGGTTGGTTGTTTTTTACTTATGTTCCAAATCACTGATTTTATTCTCAGCTTCATCTACTCTACCATTGATTCCCTGTTGATTGTTCTTTATTTCAGTTTGTGTATCCCTCATTTCTGACTGGATCTTTTTTATGCTGTTAAGGTACTCACTAAGTTCCTTGAGCATCCTTATAATGAGTGTTTCGTACTCTGCATCTGAAAGATTGCTTATCTCCATTTTTAGTTCTTTTCTGGAGTTTTGATCTGTTCTTTCATTTGGACCATGTTTCTTTGTCTGCTCATTTTGAGCCCTCCACATTCAGACCCTCCACATTTGCACTTTTTTCTAACTTTAACTTACGTAATAGCTGTGAGTAATCAGCTTTGACTTGCACCAATAATAAAGATAATAAATTAAGAAGTGTATTCAATAAAGGAAGTAGTTGAGAACTAAATAGTGCATCAAAACTGCCCATCAGATATACTTACCCATAGCAGAAGTATACACTTTTGGAATCATTAGGTCTTATGCAGTCCTCTAGGTTTAAAAAAAAAGAAAGAGAGAGACCTTACTGATGAATGTTTTTACACAAGTGATTAGCATAGTCACCATCTCCCAAACCACCAGGCACTGTTATCAAAATGGTAAGAATGACCACTCTGCCTTCTGAAGTCTCCCCCTGCTGTCAGTTTGGAGATAATTTCTCCACCCCAAGAAACCTCAACTTTACCTCTGCTTTCCCACTGTTTGGAAGACTTGCACAAAGTGGTTGTCATTTCTATCTCCCTTGCAACTGGCCTGACATTAGCAGTGGGGAGGGGGCAAAGAGGTGCACCAAGATCTTTGGTAAAAGTGGTCCAACTCAGGAGCTGGCTCTAGGAGGAGCGAACATCTTGTTGTTCCCTACTAGGGCATCCCCTGGAGCAACGTTCTGTGTACTGGTTGACACAGATCCCTGAGACTAATGCATTAGAAAACTCAGCTGCAACACTCAGATAACTTTGGCCAGCTTGCCCGTTGGGCACTTCCTTATGTTTTTGAGCTGAGCGGCATAGTTCAGGTTTCACAATACCAGCCTAGGCACCCTTCACCTCAGTTACGTAAATAGGTTTTTCGGAACAGCCAGTCACTCAAACTATTAGCAGTCTAAACACATCTCCCTGTACCCTGGACTCCCCTTCTTCTGTCATTCTTAGAAATCATCATGTTATTAGGATTACCTCTCTTTCATTCACCTGATAAATGATGAAACTTTGAAATAATACAGGTACATTTACAGCTTCTGTTAATCCTTTTTCTGACATAGTATCCCTATCTTCAGCTGGACTCTTCCACCCACAGCTGACTTTAGAAACAAGTATAAGCCTTTGGTAATTCCCACAGCACAGGTCTTGGCTCCCCTGCATCAGAACCACCAAAGTTGTTTGGAATGCAGATTCCCTGGTTCTGGGCCACATCTGCTCATTGTAAGTCTGGGAATTGGGGGACTCATCGAGCTGCATTTATACTAGATGACCAATGATCCTAGAAGCTGGTCAGAACTTCTCTCCTCTCCCTCCTCCTGTGGTCTTCCCTACTGCCTTGGTCAGCCTGACAGGCCCACACCTGGCACTTACGGCCTGGTTCTTGCCAGCTAGGGCAGCTGCTTCTCAACAGAGCCGGTGCATATACCTCATTTGACTATGCGAGGCAAAGGAAAGGAGAAGTCCACCCAAATGCCTTTTCTGCTCCAGACTTTTCCATTCAGTGAATTGCATACTCAGGTGTTTACTTGAAGTGAGAGTGGTTGAAGACAGCCAGCTCTAAACTGACATAAATGCCACTTTCCACTCCCTGTGCATTTTTAAGATATTTAAGAGGCTGAGATTTAAGCTACTGAGTCCTTTGTTTTTCTTCTGGAAGTGGAAGAGTTATAATTAGAAGAAATTTTGGTCTGAGTATGATGACCCATGCCGCCCTCTCTTGCCTCGCCTCCTACGTCGCTTACTGTACTTGCTCTTTTGTGTGTCTGCCTGCCCACTCGGGTTGAAGTTCTCTGGGACAAGGACAGGACACACACACCATGTGCCCCACATGAGAGCTAGCCCACTGTCTGACCATTCATTAATGCGAAAGTGCGGTCGGGCAACGTGACCATAGGAGGCTCCCCACACATCGTTCCCTGTTGGTTAATGTTATGAGGACACCTTAATATAATTCCAGTTTTTAAACTTCAGAATATACGTCAGCATTGTTTGTCTTTTTCAGATTATTGTGCAAGTAAATTTGCAGCCTTTGGATTTGCTGAATCTATACTTATGGAACTATTTGCTCAGAAAATAAAAGGGGTCAAAACCACTATTGTGTGCCCATTTTTTATAAAAACTGGAATGTTTGAAGGTTGTACTACTGGGTAAGTATGTCCGGTAATTTCAAAGAAACTGCATTTTAGAAAATAATTGATTCTCAGTTTTATTCTTTTCTACCTCAGTTTTTAAGGTTGTGTAAAAAGATGTATTTTGGGGATTCAGCCTGATATTTAAATAGCTTTGGAATTTACTTTTTGCTCGGACGTGTTTGAGTTTAAGATATTGAGTTTAATGCGAATGGTTTGTCAAAGCCATGTTCCCCTCGTTGCCACCTGGCAGCCCGAATCTGCTCCCCTGTCTCCCCAGCGGTCAGCAGCACACATTGCCTTCCCGCCTCCCAGCTTCCTTTTGCCCTGTTCCACGGAAGCACTGGAAATCACTGAAGAGACACAGATGCCCCATTCTGCGTCTCGTGGAGACGACAGGAAATTAGAGTGCAAAGACTTGCTTTATAATTAGACCTTCTTTTAATATGGTTTTACATGTATGCCTATTGTACATCACTATATTAATTAGAATCATCATTTTCCATATTTTCCATTTCATATTCTAGTTATTACCATGTTGTTAATAAGGGAATAAGTAGATCAAATATGGAAGTGAAAGAAGCAAATAAATGATAATGTCTTACAACCTTTTTATCCTCAATATATGAGAATTGTTTTTATTAGTTTGTTAACTTTGGTTTTTTTGTTTTTTTGTTTGTTTGTTTGTTTGTTTGTTTACCTCCTAGCTCTCCTTTGATGTTACCAATTTTG
This sequence comes from Macrotus californicus, assembly GCA_007922815.1. Classification (NCBI taxonomy): domain Eukaryota; kingdom Metazoa; phylum Chordata; class Mammalia; order Chiroptera; family Phyllostomidae; genus Macrotus; species Macrotus californicus. The sequence goes on from VMDR010009429.1 coordinate 18,521, forward strand.
GAACCAGAATATGTGGTCAAAAAGATAGTAGATGCCATCCTGCAGGAAAAAGTGTACTTGTATATACCAAGGTTTATATACTTCTCGATGTTTTTAAAAAGGTAACAATATCAGCTTCTATGACTTCTTTAATGTATCAATCAACAATTTATTCCAAATCCTACCAGGAGAAGCCACTTAAAAATTTATCTGTTAAATGATTCCTTCCTTGTGCCCATTTGCTGACATAATATCAAACTTGCATAATTGCCATGCCTCCCAGGGGTCTAGAAAACGGAGCTGGATCCTGCCAGCCTTCTTAGCATTATTGTCAAAAAGAAGTGGATTCTTGCATGAGATCGGGTGGGTGGAGGGGGGTGTGGGGGAGGCCATGAAGCTTGAAGTCAGGAGAACTAAGACTTACTTCTGGTTTGGCTACTAACTTCTGTTTGACCTTGAAGGAGTCATTAATGTCTTTGTTCCTCCATTTCCTGACCATATCACCATAAGGTATCAAATAAGATATCATGGAAACACTTTAAATGTAAGCAAACTGACTTTTTGGAAGGCACTTTATTTTGGAAGGTATCACACAATTCTTTCACAAATTCCCTAGTGCAACAAAAGTATTCAAATCAGAAAAATTTCTGTGACCTGTGGCTCTTTTATGGAAACATTTTTTTTAATAAAGAGCATAGGTGAGCATAAGGTTTTCATTTTAAAGGAAGACGCTTCCATGATATAGGATGAGAGATTTCTGAGGACAAATAGAACATTCTTTGAAGACTTGGGCTTTAAATTGTCACCACTCTATTTGAATTCGAATTTCTAATGCCTGAGGTTCTAGTGAATACCTAGGTAGCACGTCTATTGTCGCCTCTTTTTATCATTTTTAAAAAGGTGGTTTTTGTAAAGTTGAAAGCTATGTAAATGCTTTTTTTAAAGGCTTCCTTTTTCTTCACTGGGTGTAGATATCTCAGGCAGCCTAGCAACATAAGATGTGTATCTGAATGTGTCATCCCCGCTATCAACAATTGAGTAGTTTCCCATAGCTCTTAGATTAAGAGTCAAATATCCTAGGCTAATGATTCTCAACCCTGGCTGCTTTACCTAGAAGATTTTTAAAAATACCTTTCCCTAGTCCCTCCTCAAACTGAATCATAGTCTTCGTGGGTAAGGCCTGGATTATAATTTTATAAAAGCCATGAAGTCTGACACTGGCCTCTCCAGTCTCATCTGCCACGCCCTCCCTCTTCCTGCCTCTGCTCAGCCTACTGGCAGAGTCCTTGGTCCTGGAAAGAGTCCAGGGCATTTGCACATGCTGTGCCCCCTCTTGGCTTAAGCATTCTTTCCCTGACTTCCCAGAATATCCCAAATGGCTCCAGTGCACACTCTCCTAGCACCTGACCTTGGCCTGCTTTGAACATCTCGCAGCTGCATTGTACATTTATTTGTGAGGTGTCCCCACTGGGCCGTGAGTTCCTTGAGATTAGAGGCCAGCTGGTTACCTGATCACTGTTGTGTATTTTCAGCCACAGGGAAGGGCTGGACAAAAAAGGAGGCATTCAATACTTAATAAAAGTGTGGGAAATTAATGACAGGATGGAAGGTGATTCAATATTTTGCGTTATAAGTTTTAAGAGATCAGATATATATATAAAAAGTCGTGTGTAAATCTAAGGAAGTATTGTTACAAAACATTGGACCCCACTTTATTTTAGCTACAGCTCTCTCAGTCATGCTTCAAAGACAAATACCATTTGGAAAATAAATTTACAGAACTAATATAAAAACATTTTAAGACTGAATTCACTGAATGATCTGTGGACAAATTGAAATTATTATTTTTTTGGGAGAGATGCTTTTTCTTATGCCAGTCATGGGAGGTGGTGTCAGAATAGCTATTGTGTCCATGCTTACTTGAGTGCAGGGCCCAAACTCAAGACCAGACACTAAGCCAGGTATTTCAGGAGCTTGTGGTAGGGCTAAAACTGGCAATAGAGGATAAATTTGTGCTTAAGATGGTTAAAGAACTTGGAGGGGAAAACTCTGAAAAGATAACCACCTCTTAAAAGCACGTGACAGCATCTTGGCCCCTCCTTCTCTGCTTCCCAGTGCGTTTCAGTGCTGAGATACATCGCCTGCCATTTATGAGCATTTGATCCAGTTACAGGAACAGCGGTGCTAAAGTACCTGAAGCAACTGCTGATTCCCGGTCTCAGTTCATTTTCTACATTGTAACAGGTCATCTTGTTATACTTCCCCCTCATAGGGGTTTCTGCTTTGCAAGGAAGCACGTTCAGTTATGGAACCACTCCCCTCTGTGGAGTTGAAATCTGTCCGGTTTTCAACTTCCAGTAGTCCCATTGCTCCTGACAGCAACAATTGTTCAGTTGTTCGGATCTCAGGCCTTGTGTCCACCACATGGCTAACACAGCCACTGCTCTTCCTGCATAAGCAAATGTCTTTTCTCTTTAGCTAATTGTACCTACTTTGTGCAATGAACCAAAAATCATTCTTCCATCCCTCCTTCACACTTCACCTAGCCCAGGAGTGCTGACTCAGAGGGCTGACTGAGACCCTGTGGGCGGGGCACAGCATCTTGGACAAGGAGACTGAAATCCAGAGTTATAACCCTGCTATTTACCAAGTCTGTGACTCTGAGCATGACCTTTCACTCTGGGTCCAATGTGCTCATCTAAGATGTGGAAGTCAGTGCTTGTGACAGCCTGTGCGGAATGAGTAAATGTAATGACTTTCCTGGACAGCGTGTGTCCTCACAGTACAGTGGCCACACTTGCTGATAGAAGTTAATAATGCCGATTGTAAAGAACATGGGACTTCATTTTTCTAATTTTTTCAGTAAGTATAGGGTTTATATTTGCTTTTATAGGATATTAGTTCTGGGCCCTGAATTGAGAGTGAATTGAGAGAGAGTTACCTAGTTTTGAAAAGGCTTTGGAAATGTGAAGAAGTTCAGTGAAGGGGATCACATCACACACTCCCTCAAATGTTCACCCCAAAAGCATTAGAGAGTGTGCCACGCATTGCTGGCCATCCTAGGATCAAAGGTTACAGCAAAGAGCAAGAGAGACAATTGTCCCTGCCCTTGTGGAAATTATCTTCCCAGAGGGTAGAGAACAGGGAACAAACAAAAACCAATAAAGTAAAAAAAAAGGTATGCTCTGGTTGGTCATAAGTGCTATGAAGAAATATAAAGCAGAAAAAGGAAATCCAAGAGTGTAAGGACCAAAGTACAAGCTGAGGCGTAATTTTCAGAATGGTGCTCAGGGAAGGTCTCAAGGAGAAGGTAACATTTATAGGAGACCCGAAGCTGGAGGGTGAGGGGCAAGAACCACCTGGATTTCTTGGTGTGTCCCCAGAGGGACAGTGAGCACATGTCCTTTACCCCACCCTTGGTTCAAGTCTCAGATTTACTGTGCCTGCTCTGTTTACTCTGCCTCTCCTCATCAGAATCAAGGGGGTCAGAGTGCTGTGTTAGGAGGGGCAGGTGGGGGTAGAGCAGTCTCAGTTAGGTGTTGCCAAAGATCTGAGGAGCTACTGCATCTAATTCTCGCAGTAATCCCAGAAAGAAAAACCAAGGACTTCATTTTACACTGAAAGAAATGAGGCTCAAGTGCCAGGTGACTTGCCTGAGATGACATTCGAAATGATAGAGCCAGGTTTCCAGCCAGGCTCACCCGGCTCCACAAGACTTCACTGCCTCCTGTCAATGACTACATAGTGTAAGGATGCTTTGGAAATGGGCAGAAGTGAGTTGAATAATGTAAATAAAGTAAGGAGAGAGAGAGAGACCCTGGGCCAGTGTCCTCCCACATAGTAGACAAGCCCAGGGTGACCCTCCCTGAGGCGTGCTCGTTAATTAATGTGTGCATGTCTGAATCCATCTGTGACAGGTCTGGCACTGCTTTTCGGCTGTGCTGTTAAAGATGCCTTTATGAATAACTGAGAATGTTTCCTTTTGTGTTCTCTTTAGTATCTTGCCCATCAAGATGGGACTGCTCTTGGTTGAATATATGGACATCTTCAGTGTAATGAACGGCTTCATTGGAAAGAAGAAGAACTGAAGACCAACTGTATGGCCAATGTCATCGATACCCAACATTACACATTGCTTACTTCCGTGAGGAACAGGGTTTTTGTCCGATAGAGTATGCCTGGAAACTATAAGTGTCATTTTTGTTCTTCTATCTGGACTAGTATTTTCAACCGATACTTTTGAAAATACCAGTAATGTTGCTATCTGCTTTTATGTTGAGTTTTTTGAAATTAATAAACACAGCTGATTTTTGTCATCTCTGCTTGCAACAGATATGAGAGAAAGAATCTTTTCACATGATGAGTGTTTAGCTGGGGTGCCCTCTCTCCGGAGGACACAGAACTCTGGATTTCCTATCACCTTGCTCTCATCCTTGGCCTTTTTGAACTTCTCTGTGTCCCCTGGTGTAGAAAAAGCCAGCCTCCTGTGTCTGTCTTTCCAAAGTAGCCACACAAACGCTTAGGTCTACATACCCTGGATGCTCACAGAGTATGCAATTACACTGAAGGTACATCAGGTGCCATGGGAGGGACCCTTCCTGTCCATTCCCTGAAATCCCTAGTAGGCAGTGGCCATAGATCAAACTCTCAATGGGATCCGTTTTTTCCTAAAAGAGATCAAAGAAAGGTTGCTTCTCACTCTGAAAATGACATTCTACTGAATTAAATGAAATGCTACTTATTAATTCAGAAAACGCATTCATGTGGTTAATTTCAAGTGTTTAGTATTTCAAGTTAGGATTCAAGTTGCATTTTTCCACAGGATGGACAGTTTTATGCATTTGTATTCGTGGGTGCTTCCTTCATTTCAGATTGATTGGATTCTTACGGTTGAATCAACTGGCCAACTGCTTTCATGCTTTGGAGATTCACCATAAAAGCAAGATTAAGAGAACCGTGTTAATTACCATACCCTGGAATGCCTTCCCAGGCTGGACGGGGCACCTGCCTTGCAAGAAAACCAGCAGCCTTTGTCTCTTATCTTCTTTTGTGTGGGGAGCAGGAAGGGATGAGGGGTACCTTGGAAGACCCTGTGAGAGTCAAAAGAGTTTAACTATCTTGGGAGTAAGTTGCTCTTAGAGTGGCAACAGGAATGTGGAACCTGCAAATCCGCTGTGCACTGATTTATCTTGAGCTGTCTGTATGATTGACAACTCTGCTCCTGTGTTTCCTTTCCATTCAGAAAGTCTTTAAAAAAACTTGTTTTATGGTAATAAAAATGATAGCTAATATTTACTGTGCCTGGCATGAAGCTAAGCACTTTATACATTTCATAAAACAAGAATATTACATCATTACTCAAAGAATAATAAAGCTATTTGGTGTATGCCAAAGAATAAAAGGCATCTTATTTCACAAGAGTGACATCCTACTCAACTGTGATGTGTACTGAGGATGAAAGGGCCCTCTTAGACTAACCCACTGATGTTCCAAATCCTTGGTTAACAAGGTTAATTAACAGAGAGGCACAATATTACTCCTATATTACAATTCCAAAAGCGTATATTCAAGGGGCCTGTCCATTTAGCTGAAGAAGAAAGAAGAGACTTAGGGGATTTAGTAGAACAAAGATGTGGGGCATAGTGGGCATCTACCACGCGTAACAGCATTAACAGCAATTATTTCTAATTGGAGAGCATCTTGGCTGGACTGTTACAAAGGCCTGAAATTCACTTGTGGTTTTACAGTACCCATAAAATTGTCTAAACAAATTCAGATTTACTTGAAGTACTCATATGAGAAGAGACCACATGTAAATTGGAGGATTCTAGAGGGTAATAAATAACAAGGTGATTTAATACCACTTGGGAACGAGTGTTCTCAGCATGTGTTTTGTACAATTTTCCATCTGACAGTTAACCCTAATGATGCCATGACCAGGAGCTTCAGTGAGCCTTAAGAAACAGAAGGCTAAAAGACCAGGGCCATGTGCCAGGGTAGAGCACGCTACCCTCCAGCGTGGCAGCCAATTGGCTACTGTGGTCACCGTGCTGCTCAAGCAGTAAGAAGTTTTAGTATTAGGAGTTTGGCTGGGTAAAAATGTGTGACCATGCTCTTCCTCTTTTGTTTGTTTAGTTGGTTGGTTGGCTGGTTGGTTTTTACATTGTGGTGTTATATTAGTCTGCTGCAGCTGCCATTACAAATTACCGTAGACTAGGTGACTTAAATTTATTTTTCTCAGAGCTCTGGAGGCTGGAAGTCCAATATCAAGGTGTGAACTGATTCATTTTCTAGAGAGCACTCTCTTCCCACTGTGTCTTCACATGGCCTTTTCTCTGTGGGCAGGGGGAGAGAGATCTGCCTCTCCCTCTATAAACCCACTGCTCCTATCCTGAGGACCCCACCCTCATGACCTGATTTAACTGCAATTACCTTCCTAAGGCTCCACCTCCAAATGCCAGCACACTGGGGTCAGGTCTTCAACATACACATTTGTGGGCAGAGGGGACAATGAGCTTGCCATCCATATTGATGCCAAGATAAAAAAGGAAATCCAGGCAACAGATAAAATCCATACACCCCTCAGTATCCTAAAGCTGAGGTGATCACAGTTTGTTAGAGTCATTTAGAATCTTGGAGGTAGGGTGAATTGGAGATGCTTGAAAACAAAAACAAAAACCTAATTCTAACCTCTAAGAATAAGCACTTGATAGAAAAATGACAATTTGGATGACCAAACAAAAGTTAATGTGAAGCAAGATATCCCATGAAAAATGTTCGCGTGAAGAGATACAATGGCAGCACCTTCAACATTCCCAGGCTGTGACCTGTTTTAGGTTTATCTGAGTATTCCCCAGCTCACTGCCCTTCCAAGCTGCTGAACAGTTTCCCTTTGCTTTCATTGAATGGGCCACAACTGGGCTGGTTTCCTTATTTTTTTTCATAAGCTTATTAAAAATTGGAAAGTAAATTGATCACAAGTGCGCCAGTCATTGGCGTTCATCCCTCTGGGTGGCTGCTTGCAGGGTGGTAAGGGTGAAGGCTCTGTCATCTGGGCCCGTGCAGTGCACGCACACAAAGATGTCCTTAGTGTGGATCAGCACTACCTGACACGGTGGTGGTGGAAATAAGAAAGCTCAGTTCCATGTCATCAGTTACTGCTTCAAGGCCTAGGACTGCACTGGTTTGCCTCACATTGGTCTTTATCATTGCGTTTTACAAAGGCTACCACCAAAATCACACTGGCCCTCCACACAAAGCCAGGTAGACCTGTTACCTTTTGGCTCCTTCTCTTCCTCATGGTGGCCTTTCAGACCTTGTCAAGCCCTATTATCTATTCTTTCTCAAGGGTAACCTTTCCTTCCTCTCCAAGAAAATGGAAGCTGAAAAATATAAACTCCCTCTGTTCCCCAAACCAATATCTTCAAAGGCACTTACTTCTACCTCCACCTTCCTTCTTTTTCTCAGCCTCAGAGGAAGGAGGGATGCTGCTCAGGCTGATCCTGCACCTGTGCTGTCCACGCAGGGCCTTCCAGGGCCTCCTCAGAGGAGGAGGCCACCCTGTCTCCACCTGTCCACCGTGGGCTGCTCCCCGCATCCTCTAAGCATATGACAGAGCATGTGAAACTTAAAGACAATAAAAATAAATAAGCTTCACAAAAACCTCCACCCCACTCTGGCAACCACTCTCCTCTCCATGAGTAACGTCATTTAAAATGCAGCCCAGAGTAACTTGTTAACTTCCTCACCTCACACTGGCTCCTAAGCCATCCAGGTTCCACTTCCATCATGTCATGGCAATTTTTATGAAAATATCCCTAAGGATTTCAATCTCCTTAATTTACTTCTCATGACTGATATTATTAACCTCTCTACCCTTGGTCCTGGTGTCCTCTGCTTCCTGGCCTCTTCCACAGCTTACTCCTTAAGTTATTAGTGTTCTTAAAGGTTATCTCCTTGGATAGCTCACTTTTTAGATTCCCTGGGAAGATCCTGACCCTGCCCATGGCTCCTCCTCATCGCTTCCTCCAACATGTCTAAGTCAGAAACCCAGGTATAAAGCTCTACTTCTGCTGTCACTTCATATCTTACCTCGCCACTCATTATTAATCAGATCCAGTCCACTCAGTCTCTCAACCATCACTAGCAGATTCTCCTCACCCTCCCCACTGTTCTTGCCTTAGTTCAGGCTCTTGTCGTCTGTTCCCTGCCACTGCAATCGTCCGCTAGCTGGTCTTTCTGCATCAAGGCTTGCTCACTCTGTCAGTGAGAATTATGCCAGCCAGGATACCTGTTATGAGTTACAGTTTTGAGTACATAGAGCAGTTTGTTCTTGTATTATTATTTATTAATTATTATATTATTTTCCCTGTGAACAACTGTAAGCCTAATTTTACCCACCCTTTACATGCAATGGAATAGTACTCAACCATAAGAAAGAATGAAATTTTACCATTTGCAAGAGCTTGGATGCACCTAGAGGATATTTGATGTGGACCCCGCCCACGGGGTCCATGTGTCGTGGGTGTTTATGCTGTGGCTGCAACAAACAACGAACAAATTCACGTGGACTAAAGAAATCCATTGGAGAAAAAAGGATGGCTTGGCCACTCTCTAAGTGAGAAAGAGAGGTCCCCGACCCCTGCCTGGACAGGCCTTTATTGATATTCTAGGTACATTACATCAAGGATGGCCCTCATTTACTATGTACAGGTTCACTTTAGGTGGTGACCTTTTATAGATAAACAAAGGAAAGAATGTTGCTAATTACTTCAAAGAGAAAGGACATTTACAAATGTAAAGGGGAAAAGTGACTGAACTGGTTACACCCATACTTGGGAGGCTTAGCCCAGATCGCAGTAAACCTCTGCTGCCTCAGTTCTGGGTGAGGGAGTTTTTTTAGCAAAAGCAAGTCTCAAAGCGGCCTAGGAGCAATGCATGTCTGATTCTCCAAGAGAGAACCGATCTGTGGATTTGTTTCCTGTGTGCCGAACAGCCATCTGTTTTCAGAACAGAGCTGAGCTACATTCAACATTTCCACTTGGATAGGTTCCCTATAGATATTATGCTAATTGAAATCAGTCAGTCACAGAAAGACAAATACCATATGATTTCCCTTATATGCGGAATCTAAAGAACAATATAAATGAACTAACAGAACAGAAACAAACTCATTGATCCAGAGAACAAACTGATGGTTGCCAGAGGGGAGGGAAGTTGGGGGACTGGATGAAAAAGGTGAAGGGATTGAGATGTACAGATTGGTAGTTACAAAATAGTCACAGGGACGTAAAGTAAACCCTAGAAAATATAGACAGTAATACTGCAATAACTACGCATGGTGCCAGTTGGGTAATGGAAATGGCAGGGGGAACACTTTGTAAAGTATACGATTGTCCAACCACTCACTATGCTGTAGAAATGACATTAACACAAAATAATATTTAATGGAAACTGAAATTGAAAAAAAATTAATTTAAAAGAATAAAAAATCAATTATAAAAATAAAAAGCCTGGAGGTCTGGAGGTCGCTGTGCAGGCCAATAGGGTGCGTCACAGCGTCAGGGACCCAAGCTCCTCTACACATTTGCTATGTGTGGCTCGAAGTCCCAACATCACTGATGAGCACCATCCACAATTAGCACTGAAACCTCAGCCATTATGCCCACATTCCAGCCTGCAAGAATCCACCTCCCATCCCCCCTCCCCGCCCCCTCCCCCCATTAGTAGAGACTCTCTTGGGACCATCTTAAGCAAAGGTTTAGGGCAGCAGTTTTCAACCTTTTTCATCTCATGGCACATATAAACTAATAACTAAAATTCTGCAACACAACAAAGAATATATTTTTTACCAATCTGACAAAAAAAGTATAATTTTGATTCATGCACACTGGATGGCTATTGTTGTGTTGCCTGTTGTTATATTTTTATTTGACAACCTAAGGGAAACGAGGTAGGTACCCTTGACTAAATAGTCAGGTATTACATGTTTTAAAAATTCTTGCTGCTCACCAGTTGAAAATCACTGGTTTAGGGAAAAGACCACATCCATCGTTTGAAGTTTGCTGTTGTGCTGGATTTGACATCTGACAGACCACTCTAAATGGAAGGTGCTGGAAAAAGCCTTGGGAGTGCAGTCTTACCTCTGCTAAGTTCTGCTAAGGCCATCGTCTGGAATCCGTATTCCCAAGGGCTTTCCACCAGACACAGAGGTTTGGCTACTTCAAGTGTCCAAGGGCCCAGAGCGCCTCCATCTCAGTCAATCAAGCTGGCGGGTAGACAGGGCCTCCTGGAGCAGCTGCATTCCCTCACACCTCTGCTTGTCCATGGGTGCTCTCCAGCCTGAGTTCATATCTGTCAGACTCTGTTTGAAGCAGCAGAAGTGTCTAAACCAGAGCAAAATGTTGAATTTGTTTTAACCTTTTCCCCTCATGCTACAGTCTTACTCAGTAGGCGATAGATCTTTCAAGCTAGGATAGGGTCAATTTGAGTGAAATGTTTCCACTGCCAAACAAGTATCACCAGATTTCTAGTCTCTGAAATTCTGAGCACTTTGCCACCTGCTACCTGAGAACTCGAACTTAGTTACACCAATATCTCCATTTCTGCTACGTGCAATACACCTCTACAATATACTACTGAGTCTATATTAGCTTAAAAATAACCTTCTACTTCAACAATGATCCCAAGTAACAGTAATTTAATCACTGTAATGTGGACTGTCTGTTGTGTGGAAGTCCAGAGGTAGGTGAACAACGTCTTCTATGTTGACTCTGCTCAGGTAAGTTCCAGGGACCAGGGCTACTGAAGCTCTTTATTCAGCCACCCTGAGAGTACAGCTACTTCCTTATTGTCAGGCTGGCAGCCATTACAACCACCTTCCAGGAGGCAGATGTAAATAGGGATAAAAGCACCAATTTGCCTTTTAAGAATAGCACTATCATATTAGTCAGATGCAAGTGAGACTGGGGATTGTAGTTTTTAGTACAGCAGCTGTGACTCCAGCGATTAACTGCACAGATTTCTAAGAGCAGGAGAATGGGTATTAGTATTCTTGGCCTAAAGCTCTCCCAAGTCACAGGGAGAAAATCAAATCAGTTTATCTATGCAACTTATGTCCAGTGATTGAGGTCTCTGCAATCTTTTATCTACCCTGCAAATGACTATAATTTGTCTTCTGAGTTAACTGAGTTGGCAATTACAAAGTGCCTGCAGGAATGTCTGGCTACAGGGAGTGTCAGCCACAACTGGCTTCCCGCCTTCCCAGGTGGGGTTCTGTGAACTCCCTGGGTCATGCAGCATAGGGAAGAACCAGACTCAGATAAGTCAACAAAAAGGGGACCATGTAGCAAATCTGACAAAGTTTAGTAACCAAAAGTAACCTCACAGGATGATCCGATCATAAATTCCTAACTGGGCAAGTGATGGTGGGTAGTCACATCCCAGGCCTATAACTTCTTTAGTTAATAGAGAGCAACTTCAGGCTTCATCTTCCAAACTTCAGGTTTCATCTCTGAGATGGAAGTCATCATTCTGATCTTTAAGAAGAAAAATCTGGATAAACCAGAAGTACAGTGTAGGAAATAAAGTCAATAATATTATAACTATATAAGGTGCCAGATGGGTACTAGACTTAGTGGGGTGATCATTTCATAAGTTATATAAATGTTTGTCACTATGTTGTATACCTAAAACTAACATAATATAGTGTGTCAACTGTAATTGAAAAAATTTTAAATTACTAAATAAATACATTACTTTTTTATTGACCCATCAGAAAACGGAGGGCAAACTGCCATTCCACAATCTGGAGAGACAAGATCATTCAGAGAGACACAGCTAAGATCTACTTACCTGGAACAGAAGCCATGGGAACTATGAACTGGTAAGAACATTTAAATGGCAGTTTTGACAAATTGTTGGAGGCTGAGTGTGAATTAGCCTGAGAATGAGAAACTCTTAGGGTCAAAGTCCTTGCAGGAACCCCACACTTCAGTGGGTTTTACTTCCAGGAACCCTTGCAGGTTCTCACAGTGAAGCCCTGAGAGAGATCCCCTCCTGGCTCTGGCAAAAAGGAATCATTGTGAAATAAGCTCAGAGCCTCTCTTCTACAAAGGCCTGCTCTCCAGGGGAAAGGATGTTTCCAGAGCCTTATCCCAACTGGAGGAAAGGTGATCCTCTCCACCCTACTCCCTCCAGCCCTACTGTCTCACTTAAGGAGAAAAAAGGCCCATCAACATGGGCTTCAAGGAAATAGATTAGGAACACTGCAGCCATGTAAGAAAGAAGGGCAAGGAAAAGCTGCACCCCTGGACAAACATTTTTGAAGGCTACAGCTCTGAGAAACAGGTCGACTAGAAGGGTGTGGTTTAACCAGAAGTTTCCAGCATGTGATCCTCCTCTCCACCCCTTATCACATACCAACAGCACTCCAGTAAAACAACAGTGGGTTACAGCTGCCAGACACAGGCTCTCTCTCTGAAAAGAAATACTTAGGGAAACCCAGAGACAAGAACGAAATCAGAAACAGGGGCCCTAGCAGGATAGAGAGCCTCTGACACTTACAGCTACAGCAAACATTAAACATAGCCCAGCTCCTAGCCAGATTAACATCAACTCTCATACCAAAAGCCTACTTATTCCAGTTTCTATATCCCAGTAAAACATGTTCAGCTTTCAACAAAAGATCACAAAGCATGACAAGAAAAATTAACACAGTCTAAAGAGACAAAGTAATTATCAGAACCAGACTCAGATACATGAACAAAAAGGGAGCTATGTAATAAATCTGACAAAGTTTAGTAACCAAAAGTCACCTCACAGGGTGATCTGATCATAAATTCCTAACTGAGCAAGTGATGGTGCATAGTCACATCCCACGCTTATAACTTCTTTAGTTAAAGATTTATCTTTGACTTAAACAGATCCTGTTCATTGTCCTTGTGAATTTAGGTTAGTTAACACACCTTTGAAATGTCTCTTTCTCAGACTCTTGGGAAGAATGACCACCTTTAAGTGATCACATAATTTTATTAACTCTCCTGCAATCCAGTCATAGAGTTTTCCCCACCCTGCCTTCTCTCACTTTCATTCAATCTTCCTTAAGTTCTCTCCTTAGTTCCAAACAATAAAAAGAACTGCAAAACTGTCATTTGCTAGAGCATTTGAGATCTTGCTCCTGTCATGTCATCATTCTGGCCCAAATAAACTCAAGTTAACTTTTATAAAAATTCTCTGGACGTTCAACAGATAGGACATAGATGTTCAAATTATCAAACAGAAAATTTAAAATAACTATGATTAAAATATAAAGAGCTCTAATGGAAAAAATAGATAACATGCACAGAAAATTGGGTAATTGTGACATTGTGATTTATATTGAGAAATACATGTTAGTGAAGGAGGACCTTTAAAAAGCCCCTAATGAAATGTGTTGGTTGCTAGGGGAACCAACCCTAATTAGAGGGTTAAAACTTTAAGCTCCACCCCCCAACCTCTAGGAAGGCAAGAGGGGATAAAGATGAATCAGTCACCAGTGGCCAAAGATGTAATCAATCATGCTTTTATAATAAATCCTCAAAAAAAAAAAAAAAACCCAAAAAGACAGGCCTCAGAGAGCTCCCATATTGGTGAATGCATCCACATGTCTGGAGGATGGTGTACCCCAGTTCTAGGGGGACAGAAGCTCCTGTACTCAGAACGTGTTTGGATTCTACCCTATGTGCCTTTCCATCTGGGCTTTCACCCAAATCTTTTATAATATCCTTCAAAATAAGCCAGTAAATTTAAGTAATTGTTTCTCTGAGTTCTGTGAGCCATTCTAACAAATTAATCAAATTGTAAGGAAGGGTCATGGAACCTTTAATTTATAGTGAGTTGGTCAGAAGCACACAGAACAACCTGAACTTGTAATTGGCATCTGAAGTGGGGAAGGCCTTGTGGGACTGAGCCCTTAACATGTGGGATCTCATGCTCTCTCCAGGTAGATAGTATCAGAATTGAGATCAATTATAGGACATCCAGTCAGTGACTGCTGAAAATTGAAAAATAGCTTGATGTGGGGGAAAAAAATCTTATACAACTGTTGTGGGAAATATTGAATGGTAGTAGCATAAAAGTAGAGGAGAAACACAGAGGACTATTTCCTTCACACTTAATTAATAGTGTTGAAAAACATATATTAGACTAATGTAAACAAAGAGATGAAAACTCCAAGAAATAATCAAAAGAAATACTACCAAAAAAACAGACCATAATAGAAATGAAGAATGCCTTTGATGAGTTCATCAGTAGACTAGACATAGCCAAGGAAAGAATCAATTAAATTGAAAATAGAGTAATAGAAACTTTCCAAGTTGAAATGCAAAGAGAGAAAAAGGATGGGGGGAAAAACCCAGACCATCCAAGAATGGTGGGACAATGTCAAAAGGTATATCATATGTTTAACTGGAATACCAGAAGGTAAAGAAAGACAGCAGGAAGCAGAAGAAATATTTGAAGTAATAATGGCTGAAAACTTTCCAAAATTAATGGCAAATACCAAACCATTGATTTAGGAAGCTCAGAGGACAGCAAGCAGGATAAATTCCAAAACACACACATTATATTCAAACTGCAAAAAATCAAAGACAAAAACAAAAACTTTTAAGGAAGCCAGAGAATAAAAAACACCTCACATAAATAGGAAAAAGGACAAGAATTCCACGGGGCCTTTCATCAAAAACTATGTGAGACAATGGAATTCTACGCAGCAGAGAGAAAGAAGGAGATCCTACCTTTGCAACAGCATGAATGGAACTAGAGAACATTATGCTAAGTGAAATAAGCCAGGTGGTGAGAGAGAAATACCATATGATCTCACCTTTAGCTGGAACATAATCAACAAAAGAAAACAGCAAACAAAATACAACCAGAGACATTGAAATTAAGAACAATCTAACAATGGCCAGA
>VMDR010009430.1:0-24678 GCA_007922815.1 Macrotus californicus
AAACTCACAACTATCAACAACCGAACTAAAAAAAAAAAAAAACGAACTAAGCAAACAACTAAAACAGGAACAGAATCACAGAAAAGGAGATCATACGGAGGATTATCAGTAGGGAGGGGGAGGGGAGAGAATGGGGGAAAAGGTACAGGGAATAAGAAGCATAAATGGTAGGTACAAAATAGACAGGGGGAGATTAAGAATAGTATAGGAAATGGAGAAGCCAAGGAACTTATATGACCCATGGACATGAACTAATGTACAGGAATGCTGGTGAGAAGGGGTTGTAGGGCAGAGGGGAACAAAGGGGAGAAAAAATTGGGACAACTGTAATAGCATAATCAATAAAATATACTTTAAAAAATTCAACTAGCCAACATTTCAGTAATGAAATTATTCTAAACCAGCTTTCTAGCTCAAACTCACTAATTTGTGGTCCCCAAACATCCTGCCATCACAACTTTCCTTATATCATTCCTTCTGCCCAGAAATGCAACACACCCCATACCTCCATGTGTGAAATTCTACTCATCACTCAAGACCCAGCTCAAAAACCATGGCTTTCCTAGTACTCCCTGCCAAATGCGGCCACTCTCTCCTCTGAACCTCTGTTACTTGATAGAGCTCTCTCTTTGGAAGATCTCACCGTTTTCTGTCTTGCATTAGATTAATTTGTGCGTTTGTCTGGTTCTTCTTACTCAACATGAGTAGTGAGGACAAGGACTGGCTCTGCTCATCCTGTGTCCGTGATAGAACATCCATGTTGCTCAGTAAAGTCTTGATGAATTAACTGAGATGAGTGACTCTAGCTTTATAAATTTCAGGCCAGAAAGAAATTGGTATCAATCTGGTGGCAGGTTTTGTGAGGTATAAGTGTTTAGGCTGTGAGGTGATTGCTTACTCCAGAGTCTTCTCAAACTTGAACATGTCCCAGGATCCCATGAGGGAGCTATTATTTAAAGCTCTCCAGATTCACCCTTGAGGCCCAGCAGAATCCCAGGTGATTCACAGACCACATTGTGGGAAACCCTGACTTTGAATTTAACATTTGCAAATGAATAAAAAGAATGAATTTATTTTCTCTAGCTATTTTATCAGTTAGTCGCTAAGCTTCTTATGGGAACATCCTCCTACCTGGTGTGGAAGGGGGCTATATTTTGTTGGGATTCTTCAAAACAGTTCAAAGAAAGGTTATATTATTCATTAGGTGTGGGCAAGAATGCTACGATAACTTCTTGACTGTTGTCACAGTATCTGGTGCCAACTATAACCAAACCACATTGGTACATCAAACTTTGGGTCAAGTGGTGATTTTTTTTTTAATCCTCACCCAAGGATATACAGGGGTCTGGCACAAATAACACCCTGTTTCATTACAATCTCTTTTATTACAAAATCACAAGCAGGTAATTCTGTAACATAACAATATCATACTCAATCACACCACATGACATTTTAGGTAAAAGGTTCAAATTAAAAGTATAAATTATTACACCCATATTATTACCCTTCCAACCCCACTCAAGTAGGCCCTACTTCTGCCAGACCCTGTATAGATTATGGAGAGGGAGAAAGAGAGAGAGAGAGAGAAAGAAACATCGATGTGAGAGAGACACGTTAGTTGGTTGCCTCTCACATGTGCTTCGACCGTGGACTGAACCCACAACCTTTTGGCATACAGGATGATGCTCCAACTAGCTGAGCCACCCTGCCAGGGACAGAGTGGTGATTTTTGATTTCCATGGTTTCCCAGCTCCACACTGCCACCAACTTGGCTTTGGGTAGCTTATTATTCCATAAGAAAACTCAGTAAGAGGGGAGTGTGTGTCTGGTGTATGTTGGCTAGTTTTTCACACTGAGTTCTGAATATAGGTCCTGCATGTAGGTTTTAAAAGGAATTCTGAGCACAAGCAGAAAGGCTAATTCCACCAAAAGCCACTCAAGTGCCCATCTCAAAATAAAGATAAGCCTTTCCCCAAGCCAACGTAAGCCAAAGGTCTAATAAATACTATGATTCACTTGGATTATAAAGCTAATGACCAAAAGGTCTCCTCTTACTGCAGTCCTATCTGCAGGAGGACAAAAGATGTGCGTTCAGCAAGCAACCAACCCCTTGACCTAGCACACCTCCTGCCAGAGAAGAGAGCTCTGAAAGGAGGCAGAGACGTTCGATCTGAAGTACAAAGAGCTGAAAGAGCAGAGAACCCTGTTCTGTCCTGCATGCATTTCCTTTTCATTGTGTCCCTCACTTGATCCACATGCTGAGAATCTCCATTAATGCCCACAAGACTCCCACGAGCTGAGCCAATGAATAATGTTCCAGTGATGAATCATCTGCTTCCTGAGCAAACCTCTGGTTTTCCTTGGATCCTTATGGCTGTTGGTCTCACATCTTATTGTCCCTTTTCACCAGCAATTCCAGGCAGGGGGTTGCATAGAAAGTCCCGGCAAGAGAACACTTGTTTTTCGTTTTTTGTTTTTTTAAGATTTTATTTAGTTTTAGAGAGAGGGAAAGTTGGGGAGCAAGAGAGGGAGGAAAATATCAATGTGAGAAACATTGATAGGTTGCCTCTTGCACACCTCCAACTGGGGACCTGGCCCACAACCCAGTATGTGCCCAGACAAGTCATTGAACCCATGACCTTTCAGTCTGTGGGATGATACCCAACCTACTGAGCCACACCAGTTAGGGCAAGAGAGCACTTTGAATTGAATGCTTATTAAGGAGTGAGCCAGGTTCAGGGGCTGGTCCCGTTTGTTTCTGATCTGAAATTAATTAGAGTTGCATTTTCTCCCACAAGTGTCACTACAACAGTAGCACTAAGAGTATGGGAGCAGACCTCACCTCATGTAGGACTTGCAACCACTTGTCACCAGAATGTAGATTGCACATGAATGTGCCCAAGGAGTGTGCACCTGCCAGCCATGCATTGATGCATTGGCAGTGTTTATGTGACCTGCAATTTCTAATGGCTTCTGCCCCGACCGTTCAGAGCACACGAGTCTCCCCAAGTTGTCTAGGGTGGTGGACACCAGGTTCCTCAACATCTTGTTGCATCAGAGTTAAGGATGATGAGAGAGGTCAACAGAAAAGAAGGGAAAGGAGATGGAGAGGCAATTCCTCACCTGGCCTGGCTGTCTCTCCCTTCGGCACTCCCATACTCCCACCCCTGATCAACTCTAGATTTCCGGTAAGGAGGGTGGAGTGGGAATGCTGTGTCTTGTGAACATTGTCGCAGTTAACATGGGAGAGCAGCTGTGGTCATTGAGTTTCTGAGACATTTATGGCCTGGAGAACCCGAAGAGCAGGACAAGGACAGCTTTAGGCTCAGAAAATTTTGACCTTCTCTTGGGTGACCTTGGAGATACCAAGTGTCCAGAACCATTAACCTGGCACAGCTGCTATTCTGGAAGAGACCTAACTAGACCCAGCCCATAGGCAGAATGGCTTCATTCTCTGGGTTCCCCCAAGTGACTTTCATCCTTTGGCAGCTGTGGCTCCAGCTGGAGGCCACGAGTCTCTAAATATGCTGAGAACCAGAACTTCTCCACTCACGTACTCGCTATGGATCCTTGGGTACTGATTTAACTTTCCTGAGCTCTAGTTGCTTCATCTGTGACATGGAAAAAAGTAATCTCTCCCCAATGAGATAATGCGTGTCAAAGGGTTAGTGCTGGGCCTAGTTCTGAGCATACACTCAGTTTAGTGGTTACTGTGAGTGCTCACAATTATTCTCATTCTTGTCATTCATATTATATAATATTAATGTTATTAAACAGTCTGACAGTGATTTTAGACCCATCCCCCCTTGTCCCCATGCCTCTTTGCACTAATACCGGATGTGGGTGGAGAAGCCTTGGCAATGGAGCCTGAAACTGAGGAACTCGTAGCCCCTCTAGTGGTGTGACATCAGAATCTTCTGGCCAAGGAAGAAAAGGTTCTCTTTCTGGGCTAAAGTTGAAGGAAAAAGAAGGGAGAGGTGAAGAACAGATGTGTTTACTTTTTCTTGGCTGCAAAGGAAATGCGGTTTTGCTGCTGCAGGACAAGGTTGTTTCAGATCCCTGGTGGGTTTTCTGAGAACGGAGGGTTAGCAGTGGGGGCAGTGATAGTGCCTGTTTGCTTTCTCTCTTCCCACATGCAGCTCTAAAATTTGCAAGACAAGCTTTTCTGAGCTCCCGTAGACCAGTACCCAGGGACAGAGGTGTCCCTGGGCATGCTGCCACCGCCTTCGCTGTGCCCCTGCCAGCAGGCCAAGGACACATTCACAGGACTCAGCTCCAAGAAATCAGTAAATAACTCAAACCAGTCTCTGACTCAGATTTGGCGTTTGCAAGTTAAATTCTTTAAACATTTGCAGAGATTGTAAAGAAGGAAAAGAGCTAGCAACCGTACTTCATACTGAAATATTGGAATGAAAACGCAAGGAATGTGTAAACAAAGAAGAGATATTTGTAGACCTTCCTTTGGGAACACAGCAGTCGTAAAACTAAGAGGAGATGAGCCTGGGGTGCAAACTCTCAGTGATAACAGATACCTAAGCTAGAGTTCAAGGTCCTTAGCCCAGTGTGCAGAGTTCTCTGTCTAGTGCCATCTCCCTTCTCTTCAGCTTTAGAGAGAGACTGAATAGTGACTAAGAACATCAGGGATGGGACACCTGGCAGTATTCATCAGACTGAAGTCTTCAAGCAAAACTTAAGCATGAAGAAGCTTTAGCCCAAGGGAAGGGATGGGCGCTGTGGAGGTTGAAGCATGATCTTGTGGCTCAGCTTGTAGGCACTGCAGGCTGATCCACATGAGGCCCACAGAAGAGTTAGAACCTTAGGACTTGGGAATTATTAATTGAAAGTTTAAATATCAATGAGAGAGAGCCAGATCCTGAGTTCCCTTTTAAATTCTACCACTTACTAGAAGTGTGAACTTGGGTGAGCTCTTTATAATGCCCAAACCCTATTTTCTTCACCTGTAATAATACCTACCTTACTTACCTCCAGTTTTTGTGAGATTAAATGCATTTTATAAATGTAAAACATTGCACAAATGCAAGTTATTATTATCCTCATATTGCTGGGTCCTTGGAAGAAGCTATAACAAGGTGATCATTTTCAAGGTCCTCAGAAAAAGAAACATCAAAAATAACATTAAAAATAAGTGAATAGATAACATTTTTTTAAATTTTTATTGAATTTCTTGGGATTACACTGGTAAATAAAATTATGTAGGTTTCAGGTGTACATTTATAGAATACATCCTCTGCATATTATATTGTGTGCTCATGACCCAAAGTCAAGTCTCCTTCTGTCACCACTTACGCCCTTTTATCGTCCTCTACCTTCCCCCAGCCCCCTTTCCCTCTGGTAATCACCATGTTTTGTCTGTGCCTATGAGGTTTCTTTTTTCTTTTTTAATTGATTCTAGAGAGAGGGGAAGGAAGGGAGAAAGAGGAGAGAAACATTGATGTGTGAGAGAGACATCAATCAGTTGCCTTTGCCTCTTGCACGTGCCCCTACTGGGGACTGAACCTGCAACCCAGGCTTGTGCCCTGACTGAGAATTGAGCCGGCCACCCTTTGGTTCGCAGGCCAGCGCTCAATCCACTGACTCACTCCAGCCAGCTCCATATTTGTCTTTTTCTGCCTGGCTTATTTCACTTAGCATAATACTCTCCAGGTCTATCCACGCTGTCACAAAAGGTAACATATGCTTCTTTTATATAGCTGAGTAGTATTCCATTGTGTAAATGTATCACAACCTTTTTATCCATTCATCTACTGATGGGCACTTGGGCTGCTTCCAAATCTTGGCTATTGTAAATAATTCTGCAATGAACATAGGGTACATATATTCTTTTGAATCAGTCTTTCAGGTTTCTTCAGATAAATTCTCAGAAGTGGAATTGCTGGCTCATAAGGCAGTTCCATTTTTAATTTTTTGAGGTAACTCCACACTGTTTTCCACAGTGGCTGCACCAGTCTGCATTCCCACCAACAGTGCATGAGAGTTCCCTTTTCTCCATGACCTCACCAACACTTATTGTTTGTTATTGATGATAGCCATTCTGACAGTTATGAAGTGATATATCATTGTGGTTTTAATTTGCATTTTTCTGATGATTACCATATTTTGCCATGTATACTGTGTGCTTTTTGACCCAAATTTTTAAGGGGAAAAATAAGGATGTGCATTGTACATGGGTATAATGATTACATACCATGGGCATAATAATCCTGTATATAATACACACAAAAACAAGGCTGCACATTATACATGGCAAAATACAGTAGTTACTTTGAGCATCTTTTCATGTCTATTGGCCATCTGTATGTCTTCTTTGGCAAAGTGTCTATTCAGGTCCTTTGCTCATTTTTAATTGAATTGTTTGTTTTTTTGGTATTTAGTTGTTTAAGTTCCTTATAAATTTTGTCCAATAACCCTTTATCAGATATATCATTGATGAATATGTTCTCCCATTCAGTGGGTTGTCTTTTCATTTTGTTTATGATTTCCTTTGCTGTGCAAAAACTTTTTAGTTTGATGTAGTCCCATTTGTTTATTTTTCTTTTGTTTCCCTTGCTTGAAGAGACATTTCAGAAAAAATATTACTATGAGACATGTCTGAGATTTTACTGCCTATGTTTCCTTCTCTGATTTTTATGGTTTTGAGTCATACATTAAGTCTTTAACCCACTTTGAGTTTATTCATGTGTGTGGTGTAAGAAGGTGGTCTAATTTCATTTTTTTTGCATGTATCTGTTCAATTCTTCCAACAACATTTATTGAATAGACTATCTTTACTCCATTGTATGTTCTTGCCACCTTTGTCAAATATTAATTGACCATAGAGACATGGGTTTTCTCCCCTGGGCTCTCTGTTCTGTTCCATTGATCTATGTGTCTGTTTTTATGCCAGTACCATGCTATTTTGATGACTATGGCCTTTCAATACAGTTTGACCTCAGGACTATTCTTCCAATTATTTGTATCTTTTTCAATTTCTTTCTTCAGTGTCTTATAATTTTTTGAGTACAGGTCTTGTATATCCTTGGTAAAATTTATTCTAAGGAATTTCACTTTTTTGATGCAATTGTAATGGGATTGTTTTCTTAGTTACACTTTCTGATAGTTCCTTATTGGATATATGGAAGTGAGCCAACTATAATAACATGCAGATAGAGCCTTTGAGCTCCTAGATTATTATATATATACAAAGTCCAGCACAAATAATGTCCATTTTTATTACAAAATCTTTTATGACAAAGTCATAAGCATGTAATTCTATAACAATAATATCACACTCAAGTACATCATATGACATTTTAGGGGAAATGCTCAAACTGCTGTCCATCTCTTGCGAGACATTCACGTCCCCCACCAACCCCACTGAAGCGGTCGTTACTTCTGCCGGACCCTGTATGTATATCAGACTGTGGTAGACAGAGGTTCCTTTTGAGTAGAAATTTGAGCAAATGCTGTGCTCATCTTTAAAAAGATGGGGTCTGGGAGGTAGAGATGAATTAAAATAGTCAGTATAGACCAGATAGCATAGAAAACCAGGAAAATGCGATTGAATAATTCATTAATCTCCCTATTAAAAAGCATAAAACACCAGGAAGCAATCAATAGGGCTTTTTGAAATGCCTAGGGAAAAGAAGGTTCAAGGGTAACTTTCTTTCCAAATTTGGGGGCACACACCATAGTCACACCACTCCCTAGCCCAGGCCCCTACATTTATGTCATGCTCCAGCCTGTGTCCCTAGGAGCTTGTCTGACTGTTTATGTGCCGCCCTACCCGGAGGTGATTTAAAGAATTCAAGAATGTGTAAGACGTGGATTCTGCCCACCTCGACCACAAAATGAAGGAGAACAGTGAACATCCCACTAAAAGGAAAAGTTGATTATAGTTAAAAGAGAAAGGAGAGTTTAGACTTAAGCAATGATTCTCAGTCATCAGGATGACAACACTGGAACGTCCTCCAGAGGGACAACTTAAGTTACGGCTTAGATATAAGGATGGGGCTAAACAGCCAGCTTCTAGTGTGGCTAGTCATTCACCTGCCCCAGAACAGAGCCTGGCGCAGGTAGCGTGGCGAGGTCCCTTCCACTGTATAATTCTAAGACACCCTCATTTCAAAGTTGCTAAAAATAGAAGCATGGTGTCTGGTATGTAACAATATACTATATTGCAGCTGTGTCTTTATGATGAATAATAATACTTTGGAGTTATATGATGAGGCAATCACTTTGCAAGCGCAATCTCATTAACCCTCACAATATTCTGATTAGGTAGGCAGGTGGCAAGTGATCTGAACTCCATGTGCAACTGAAGGAACCCAGACACAGAGAAGCTCAGAAACTTCCCAGGCAGCACATGGTTTTTGTGTCAGAGCTGGGAATGCAGCCCAGGACTCCTCTCCCCGGACCCAGGCTCTGAGCAGTGGTCCACCCTGCTTCTAAGCTTCAGCAGCAGAACACGCACAAAATAGGAGCTGGCTTGGGTGTACCCTCTTGGAGAGCAGCGCTGACTTCCCCTGGCTGAATGCCAGTGCCACTCCAAGAGAAAAACGTCAGTGTTTCTTTGGCTGTATTTCACTCTGGCAGTTAACCTCTGCCTCCCTCCCAAATCCAACCTGTCTTGAAACAAATCAAAGAAATTTTTAAACCACGCCAAAACCTCTTTACAATGGTTTTATCCAGGTGCTCTTAATGTCTCCTGAGCTTTTGTGGGTCCAATTTCGTCTAAGATCGGTTGTTTTAAGCAAAAGTCACTGTTTTAAACGTCTTTAAACACTCAGCCAGGCACACCGTCTAAACAGCTTTCTTCTCTCAGTCCTGATTTTATTCGTTTCTTTGTTGATAGAAAAATAGATTCGTTGGCTTTCCTAAACATGCTGAGGGCTTTCCCTCATACTAGGGGAACAGGTTTGGTGGTGCTGATAGAAAATCGCGGAAAAATGACACCATTAGCCAGGAACCGTTTGCTGGCCGAGAGTAAAGGAGGCTTCCCAGCCTCTGGGGAGACGCTGACATTCATCTATTTGGGAATCATGAGATTAATATTGGAACTCGGGTTTTTGCTTTTGGGGTGGGCTTCCTCCCTGGCTCCCTTTGAGACAATGAGAGGCAGCACTGTCTTCAAATTGTTAATTATGTACTGCCCCCTAGGGATTTTTGTTTCACTGGTGGCAACCTGCTTCAAATCCTACAGGAAATATTTATCAGCCAGCTTCAGCCAGTGTTTGTCTCACAGAAAGCTGCACCTTTTGGTGACCGTCTCATACGGAGTCCACCCCTTTCCCCACCAAATTGCATTCACACACTTCACTCTTTGGATTGTTGATTTTCTCCCTCCCTCTTTTGTCTTTATTTTTCCGGATTGGCTGCATTTGCATAATCTGGGGTAGACTGATGCCTCTGCTCTTTTGAAGTTTGCCCCCTCCCCCATTTCCCCTCGCGGTTGTGTGAACATCTCTGCATTTGGGGAAAAGGGGGAGGGGTGGACTGCGTCAGGGCCACACACACATGCACTTTCATGGACATCCATACCTGCCGATAGAGTTCTGCACACTCCAAATGTTCTCTATGAAATCCCACTTAAATCAAAAACTTTTATCAGAAAAAATGAAATTGCTGTATGATTGAATAGCACTTTGCTTCTAAGTACCAGCCTTTGAGGCTGATAAAATGACCAAGAAAACAGTCTTCCCCAGAAAGACATCCTTGCCCTTCAAAGTTGGAGTGAAACAATTCCGGCACCATGTTCCCACTCAGGTTCTCTCACACAGGGGACTGGTCTTCAGCAGTAAATTAATGACATTTTGGTATCTGATAAGAATTTTGTAAGTGTACATGTTTAGAAACATGTTTGTGTAGTTTTGTTCTGTTTCCTTTTTAATAATGCAGAAGACGGCCCTGGCAGGAATCTTTCTTCACGCATTATATATTTTTTAAAACACACACACACAAATCCTGTACACAATAACTTCAGCAAATATATGCATGATCAAAACAGTTCAGAAATATAAGATCTGAAAATGAGAAAGGGCAGCAGGTTTCTGAATAGGCTTCATCAGCGGAGGGGAGAGGTCAGCCGTGGAGATTACTTATAGGAGCTATTAAGTCTCCTCTGACACCCACAGTACAAGCTGCTTAACATAATCAGCCGCAATCAGCAAAACTGCTGTTTATTACAAAACGTTTTTCCCTTTTAATATTTCATATTGTTATGTAAAATGGTGCAGTGTAGGGACACACACATTTCACCAGGGACAAATTGTACAAATTGTCAGCAATAATAATTTGTGGCTCTTCTCGTGACATCTTTTGAAGTTAAAAACCATTGAGCATACCTCTCCAGAGCTATTTTCTCTAATGTGGTTAATGGTTTGCACTGGAGTTGACCAGCCACTCTCTGTTCGATGTTGTCACCATTTACTGGCGTGAGAAAATGTTTGTGTCACCTTTCATCATTCAGACAAGTGTGTAATTTGGGGCCCTGAAGCTTGGTTCTGCTCACTCTTCCCCATTTGGTCTGAGCCCTCTCATACATATTTCCTAGTCTGTCATAATCACCGAAGTAATTCCTTTTTCACAACATTTTCATTTAAATAGAACTGATTATGAGGTGCACAATCATGTCCATGTGAAAGTCCCTTACATTTGACACATTCTGTATTGGGTTAAGAGAAATGTCCTAACTGCCCCATAGGACAGGTTGCATGGCCTAGATTAGAAGACACCTGGAAGTTATCCCCTACTTCTTTAAGAAGAATGAGAGATAGAGAGACAAAGCCATTCTTGATTCCCCATCCAGCCCAATAAGGACCTCATACGAAAGGCCCCCATCCCTGGAAGCTCCATGCCTCACAGCTGGTCCCCTCTCCCACCCACCTGGAGCCAGCCTCGTGTTAATGGGAATGCTGGACTGAGGAAGCGTAGGGCACAGGGCACAGACGTAGGATTTTATTTTTGCAAACATGCTAATATATGACAGGTGAAATAGACATCGTCCCTTTCAAAGTGGTCACCTTGGCGAGTTAAACGATAGTACTTATTCAAATGCACATGATGCTGCCAGTCCTCACATTGCTATCCATCTTGTTGGTAAGCCAGACAAAACAACGTTTCATCACTTTGTACTCATGTTTTCTCTTCAACCTCAGCGTAATCATCGATTTTAGGCATCAGGCATGGCTCCAAATGAACAGACCTTCCACACACTTTGTGCATCCTTTTATTAAAATAATTATTTGGGATGTTTATTTATGGATTGATTCTTTCAGTGTAGTGAACTCCTTGAGGTCCTAAAATTCTCATTTTCACCTCTACAGCCATCACCACCCAGCTGTGTCAGGCACAGAGGAAGCCCTCAATGGGTATTTCCTGACAAACAAGTGAATGAGTGGTTTCTAGACATTAAATTCATTCTAAGAGGACAAAGATGTGCCTCACGAGGGCTCTGGATTCTGAAGCCTATTCTAATTCACGACTTTTCATTCCTTGGACATTTTTGAATAATAGAAACCTGTCAGGAACTAGTGTTCATGGGGACAGTGTGTCACTAATATGTAAAAAGCCTGTTAGGTTTCTTAGAACCCCAGTCATCAGACTTTCTAGATCAGTGCTGTCCAATAGAAATATAGTATGAGCCACTAACATGTCCTAGTAGCCACATTAAAGAAAGATAAAACAGATGAAATTATTAGTATCTAACTTTGATTGGATATTAATAGTATTTTATTTGACCCAATATAGCTAAAATTTTACTATTTCAACATATAATTACTTAAAATTATTAATGGGATATTTCACTTCTTTTTTTGTTCCACTAAGTCTTTTAAATTTGGTGTGTGCTTTATGCCAATGGCACAGCCTCATGGGCACCAGCCACATGACAAAGGCTCAACAGCCCTTAGTGGTAGTAGCTACCACTCTAGGCCCACCGCAGTGCTTTTGACCTGTGCCTTCCACCTTCTCAGGTAGACTGCAGGGGGCAGCAGCAGGCAATGACTGGGGGTATCATGAGTGGTCCCTTCAAAATTTACGTGCCCTTTCTCCCCAGTGGACGCAAAGGCTACCAGTGGGATTTGTTCAAATTAAAACTCCAAAAGTTCCTAAAACACACCAGCTTCCATATTATCCATACTAACCACGTACTTATTCCTTAAGCCAGTCGTTCCCTTGCTGCTTTTCCTTATTTCCAGCACAGTCCAGTTCACGAAGACAAATGTGGTTTCCACTGGAGTAGCAGCGGGGAAGTCGATGGGACCTAATAACACTGGCTATGAGAAAAAAGAGAAGCCAAGGGTGTTTCCCGGTGTTTTCCTTTCTCTACCACTTTAGAAGTGAGATGGGCACGATCATCTAGGGACAGAGTGTGGACAGAGCAGCAGCTATTTCTCATTTCAGAGCCTCGGGGCCTTCCAACACTACAGGCTGGGGAGAGTAGAGGGGACCAACAAGGGAGGCTGAAGGGAGGAGCCGCCTGAGTATCACAGACCAACCACGGTGTGGGGTCCCAGAGGCAGAAGAAACTGTCTCCAAAAGGCTGGAGTGGCCAGCGCCTAGAAGTCAAGTAAGCCTTGTGGATGCCAAAAAAGAAAATGAAAGCACGCAAAGTGGATTGAGAAGACAACCTCAGGCAGTGAGCAGATCAGAATCCAGTTAATCGCAGGCGAGAGTAGCAGGTCACGTTGACCCAGCAGGTCTGGACTAGTGCAACGTCTGGGTCAGAGGAGATCTGGCATTAAAACGGAATTAAACAAGGGCTGAAACACAGATAAAACCAGTCTCCATGTCAGCCTGGAGTGCCTCTATGTCTCTCTCAGCCCAGGAAAACTACCCCTCCACCATGTTTTCTTTTCTGCACAGAAAAGGGACAAAGACACCCCCGCCCCCAAGGGTCCTGTGGAGTTCAGCTGTGTGATGGTTTCAGCCAACTGAAATTTAGCAACACCTGAGGCCTTGATTTCGCAGCATCAGTCTTGCTTAAGAAATTTTACTACAAAATTCTTGTGAATATAATTGACCTAAATGTTCTTCAATGGAGAATTGGTC
Organism: Macrotus californicus; assembly: GCA_007922815.1. Taxonomy (NCBI): domain Eukaryota; kingdom Metazoa; phylum Chordata; class Mammalia; order Chiroptera; family Phyllostomidae; genus Macrotus; species Macrotus californicus. The sequence continues at coordinate 13,048 of VMDR010009430.1, forward strand.
AAACATTCAACTGATGCAATAGTAAGCACCCGTTAAAAAGAGTGAATGAGAGCTGTACATATTGACATATAAACATGTGCAAGATTCCTTTGTAAGTGGATAAAGCAAAGTTTAAAACTGTATAATGTATGCTTACTTTTGTGGGGGAAAAATGCATATTATGTACCTACATAAACGTACCTTGTATATGCACAGGAATTTTCTAGATGGATAAAAAGAAGCTGTTAACAGTAACTGCCTCTGAATGAGGAACTAGAAAGGAATTTAGGATGGGAGGGACATTTGTCTTATATTTACAATCTTTGGTATTTCTCAATTTCTTTTGGCCAGGTTCAGGAATTAATTTTTTTAGTTAAAATAACAGTTTGCATGTTTCAAGGAATATTTTACTTAGACTGTTCATCTTAAAAACTGTAAAATCTCTTAGAGAAAGTGACCAGTGCATTGTGTTCGTTCAATCGCTCTTCCAAATTTCAAGTTTGGAGGCATTGGAAGACTGCATAGCTTAGGGGTCCATTTTCCTCAATATTAAACCTCTTCCTTTTAGTAATTCTACTCAGTGTCCAGAAATCAAGTTCATAGGCTAGCCAACAGTGAGGCATTGCTGTGGCCCTGAACTTTAGGCCATCTACAAGTCCCAAAAATCAGGGCAAAGTGTGAAAGGCAAGGCTTGGGCCACCTCTAGGGTTTCTAGCTCAGTGTCACCTGCATCCCATACTTATCCCCAGGTGACACACAGGATTACCCCCAGCGAGAAGCCAGGAGGCTGCCTGTCAGGAAGGAGACTATGCTTATTGCTGAGTAACTCCTAAACAGATGTGAAGAGGCACAGCAGGAGGCAGGATGGAGGATAATAGGGTTCCTCTTTCTTGGAGGGATAAGAGAAAAATGGCTGCAGGCAAGCCTCTTTTAGGTCCTGTATGAGGGCTGCCGTTTAGAGGTGGTAAAAATCACTGATGTGCTAATCTGTGTGATGCACAAAGATGACATTTGGACTGGATCTTAATGCATATGAAGTAAATATTTCAAAGTGCCCCAGGTAATATTCCCCTAAATTCTTGCTGCTTTGCAATTCTCCATCCATTGGAGCTGAAGTAATCCTTTTTTTTAGAGGAAGACAGGACCCAGCCTTGAAGGAAGGACAATATTTCTTTCTTATTTCACATCCTAAACTTGTAAAAGCCCAAGCTTTCATTTGTGAGGGCCAACCTTTGCTAAAGAAGAAAGAATTGGTGGATTTCAAGGACCCAAAGTTAGAGGAGTAGAGTTTACAACTGGCTGTAGTGGGGTCCTAAAACCCTGGAAGCAGAAAAGCCCTTTCAAGGACAAGAAGGGAGGGCTGTGAAGAGGGGACAGACACTTGGAGGGGACAGGCCTGGGGTTAAAGCACCAATTGCACCTATGGAAAGGACTTCACTTATGTCTCCCAATTTTAGCCCTGGGCTTGAGAGAGTGAAAAATGATAGAAACCCAAAATACACTAATGGAGGCATGGGTCTTGCTTCTGTTGAAATTTAGGGGAGAAACCATCTCATGGGTAAACCAACAAGCACAACTGCAGACAATGTGGTGGTGCAATGTGTTTCGCCAGAGAGGGTCTAAGGTGAAGTCTTCCACAGTCCCACAAGCTGTGTGTGGAGATCCAAAAGATCCCCTCACGATCCCACGAGGGGCATGGGAGGCCTGAGAAACTGGGTGGACCACAGAAGCCCTGGAATTAGAATAAAGAGCTGGAAGGTCATGTGAACAGAAGCTTTAACAGTGACCTTAAATATCAGCTGTGGATGCCACTGATTTTTTAAAATATTTACTTATTGATTTTAGAGAGACAGAAAGGGAGAGAGAAATATTGATTTGTTGTCCCAGTTATTGATGTATTCACTGGTTGATTCTTATATGTGTCCTGACTGGGGATTAAACCCACAATCTTGGCATATCAGGACCATGCTCTAACCAACTGAGCTACTTGGCCAGGGCTGCACTGAATGTTTCTGAGCAAAAAATAACAGGGCGAATGCAGTACTTTAGGGATGTTGGTCTTGTAGAAGGGTTGTCTCATTGTATACACCTAAGAGGCAGGTATTGGAAAAGTTCAGCCCTTACACAAAATGATAGCAGGCACAGTCAGAAGGCAGTTTATAATGGAATTATAAGGTGGGGCTACTCCAAAGGAAACCATAAATTTTCTTGTAGGGTACTGTATTTTAAATGTTGTTGGTTTTCATCTAGAATTGAGGAAAGAGAGCAGTAATTGCTTTCTAGCCCTAGCAGCTTTTTTCTCTGACCACTGTGGGTTTTGGTCCTGCCCACCTGGGAGCCATCACCTCTTGTGATGTTTACCTGGTTCCATAGAGTTGATCAGAGCCCACAGTCACACATTACTAATGAGCATGTACATCTTCATCTTCACTCATATGTAACGTTTCTTATCTTAGAATGCATGCTTTTATCATTCAATGCTGTCTAATAGCCAGAAGGCAAGACAAAAAAATCAGAAATACAGTTAATAAGCTCAGCGAAAATGGTTATTGCCCTTTGTTCTTAAACTTATCAAACTGAAAATGCAGTGTGAACTGAGTTCTTCAAGTAAATGATTAATCAAGTTTGCTATTGAGGAAGGACACGTTCTTTCAAGTAGACTCTATTGTTGAACTTCTTTTAATTCGTCCTGAGTACCCTTTTGTTTGGGCTACATTTCTAAAGTATAGCTGAAAATTCTTCTTAGTAGAGAGTCTAGTGTACTCATCTCCACCATTTCTTATGAGATGAATATGTTTATGTGGTGGCTTTGACTAGCCCAGCTGAGGGAAAAAAAACACAAAAAACTGAGTGTTTGATCCCTGCCCCCTCCAACATTATGCTGGCATTATCCTCTATCTAAAAATATCATCCAACCATAAAGATACAGATGAAAAACAGAGTGTATGCCTATTCAGATGTTTTTTCAACTCTATATTAAAAGTGTTCCACTAATACATGTGCATCCCATGCCTCTTTTAAATTTTATTTAGAGAGAAGAAACATTTACTCCATTATGCACTATACATTGTATCTCTGATGGGCATTAAAGAAGATTACAGTAGATTTACTGCCCTGGGTGTATTGTGTTTTTCTCTCTCATTGGCTAGAAGCTAAGATAGCACAAGAGGGCCAGCAAGAGCCAGACACATCAGCTCATACGGTTTTAAAAGCATATTTGGCTGAATAATAAGTCAAAATCCCCTCCTAATGAATTTCTATCCTGAAAGTTATCTTCCATGTCAGAAAAGAGTCCACAAGGAACACGCATCTTCTTTCTCGGATCTGCATTGCGGAAGTGCAATGCAAATCAGAGGGAAGGAAAATAGCACAGATGCATTCGGTTTTGTACAAAGAGCATATATGGGCATTTCAATCCCTAATATCACACTAGTTTCTGATGCTAATGTAAAATATGTTCTTTTTGCATTTATAATCATGACGAGCAGATGGCGAAGACGGTTTAAAGTAGTACTGTATGTCTATTAAAATAATGTATGCTGTTAGTGAGTCTTCCCTAAAACTGGAGTTTAATTGCTTATAAACACATACATTAGAAAGAATCATGATTCTAAGAGCCATTTGCTTTGCCAGGACAATTGTTAGAGTCCCTATAACAGGCTTTGGCCGCAAGACTTCATGTGGCAGCAGATGCTTCACTACGCTGTTTTCTCTCTCTTAAAGGGGCTTGATTGACAAAAATGTTGGGAGGGCACAAAAGAGCCCTCGTTTCTTAAAACAAAACAATCTTTCTTAAAATTAAACTCAAGTGGAGAAATTAAGAAAAATGTGGATTGGGGGGAAACTGGTAAGGGAAGTATTAAATATGTAAGCTCCTCCATTTTTTTTCTTTTCTTTTTTACTACCTTGTCTCAAGTAAACCATCCGCAATGGCATTTTGTAATTTCAGTGATTAATATTGATTGGCTGCTGTGCCTTCTAAAAGCAAAACCTGACGGAGAGGAGAGTATCCTCTGTTCAATTCCAAGGAGCTTTGCTGCTCAGGCGCTGGGGAGAGGGGGATGAAGCCATCTGCACCACCACACGGCCTTATTGGAAAGGGAGCGCTCCCAAGGAAGGATGTCTGATCATCAAAGCAGACGACCAAGCTGGGAGGATCAGAATCCACCCAGAACACCAGCGAAAGGAAATGGATACTGTTTGCAAACAGGAGGAGTAGGAAGGGGGAGGCAGCAGCAGAGAAAGGCAGGCTGAGAGCCAAGGGCCCTAAAAAGACAGCAAGTTTCAGAAAACACTCATTTGACTAATTTGCCTAATATAATAAAGAAAGGATGGTTTTATTTTCAAAAGCAGAAGTGGTGATTGATTAGGTGGGCATTATATTTGCAGCATGTGGAATGAATAATGGTTATGAATGGATATGGAAAATATCTCACCAAGAAGAAAAAAATCTATAAGCCATACAAGGCAGAGCACAAAAATACCAACATACCAACATTCAGAGAGAGTTTAAATAATAACAGACTGAGTCTTGGAAGCGCTCCAAAGAAACAGGGAACAGAAAGGGAGCTACACGCAGCACAATGCTTTCTAGACAATAGGCAGTGAAAGAGGGTCTGCACATGCTTGTGAATGTGGTATTAGCTCTTTAATTATTATAATTACCTAAGTTTAAGGTCAAGTCACCTGTGTATTGCTGATAAAATGAATGATTTCTTTTAAAATAGTAGAAGTAGTGCTTAAATTACCGAGGATGTTAAAGGAATAGACAATCCACGTGGGTGAGGTATTACAGAATTATCCCCATCTTGTAGAGCAACATCTCTGATAAAGAATGGCAAGGAATCCCACCACATCTGCATTATTCTAACATAGAATCCTAGGAATACATTTCCCTGCCTGAGTTCCCTCTGAGTAAAGATGGTCCCTCCCGTTACTTAATTCAGTCACTCTTCTGGCAGTTTAAAGAAGGTGCCTTGTCATAAGGTTTACTCCAGGTAGGGTGCAGCCAGATTTGGAAACTTGAACTCAAATTTTGCAAGCTTTGATTAGTCATCAAATTGCAGCCTGAAATTAATAATAATAATAATAATAATAATAATTAAAAATAATAATTAAAAGTCTGGATGTAGAGGATTTGCAAAATACTTGTTTAAATGTTTCTGAATGATGAAATTCCGTGAAGTATCATTTAAGTGGAAGGTGAAAGATTTTACTTTTATCTTATCAGTAATAACTCAAAAATTCCATGATTTAATTTTTCATCAGCATGAATTCTAAATAGCTGAGAACAAATGTTTGAGATGTCTGATCCAAAAACTACAGAATATCCTATTGTCCTTCAGGTAGGACCTAGCTAGATCTCAGAATCAATGGGGTAGGTAACCCAAACCTCTGTCCAATTTACTATACATTCAGAATATTCCACAGCTCCCTTTCATGTTTAATAATTCATTAAAACAACTCTCCAAACTCATGGAAAGTGACATACCTAATGATGACTGTATCATAAGAGATACAATCAATAGCTAAATGAAGAGGTACATAGGGTATGTCTGGAAGGATCCTGAGAGTGGAGCTTCTGTCCCCATGGAGTTGGGGTGCACCACTGTCCTGGGACATCAGTATGTTCACCAGCCAGGAAGCTCCCCCAGATTCCTCATTTCACAGTTTTTCTGTGTTTTGTGGGTTTCATTGTGTGGACATAATTGATTTAATGATTAGCCACTCAGCCTCCACTCCCCTGGGGGCTGGGTGGTGCTGAAAGGTCTAGATCTCTAATCACATGATTTCTGGTATGGCCAGCCCTTCTCCTGAAACTATCCCATGACCCACCATGACTCGCCTTGTTAGCATAAACTCAATAATAATTAAGGGGGCTCATTATAAATGACAAAAGATGCTCCTATATCACTCAGGTCCTATTCCCTGAGTGATAGGAGCTCTGGACCAAATATATTTCTCTATTATACCACTTAACGATTCAGAGTAACGTAGTTCTTTCCATTTTAACATGGTGAGCTTAAGGATTAACCAAGTGATTAATTCAGTAGGCAGTTGGACATACAAGGAGAAACTCAGGGGAGATGTCACAGCTAAAGGCAGAAATTCAGAAGTCATGTTTGAATGAAGTGGGCCTATGAGTACTCCAAGGGAGTGTGCAATGTGGTGAAGAAAAAAAAAGACTTGAAGTTAAGCTGTGTCCAATAGAATCCATAGTGAGGATGGATAAGCTTCTGTCCTGGCATTCCCCACACCTGGTAGTGTAGATTTTGGGTTCTAAACCAGCGGTCAGGAAACTTCTTCCATAAAGTGACAAGTAGTAAAGATTTTTGCAGACCATAGTCTTTGTCACAACTAGTCAACTCTGCCATTGTGACACAGCCGCAGAAAATAAGCAATCAAATGTGCATGGCTATGTTTTAATAAAACTTTATTTATAGGCATTGAAGTTTGAATTTTTATAGTTTTCACATGTCACAAACTATCCTTTCTCTGATATTTTTTTACCCATTAAAAATTTTTTAAGCCCATTCTTAACTTGTGGGCTATATGAGAACAGATGGAGGGCCAATTTGGTCCATGGGCTATACTTTTCCACCCCCTGGTCTAAAGTGATATGCTTGCATGATTTCCTGAAGAGGAAAACTAAATGTGAGGACCCAAGGGCAAGGCCTCCATTCACAGAGAGGATGAATTTTAGTCCCTTGGTTGATGAGCCAGAACTGACCCGGGAAAAGGGGGACAGTGTGCTATTCGAAGGAGTGTTACATCTGTTGTAAAGTCATGTTTGTCCCCCTTGGAGAACTGAATCAGGATACAATTCTTTAGTGCATGAACAACTCTTCTCTTGCCTTTTTGCTACCACACTCTCCTGGATTCCATGCCTCCTGACGCTCTCTCTCAGCTGCTTCTGCCAGTTCCTCTCTGCCCTCCCGTCCATCCTACGTTGAACTGCTTAGCAGACGGCACTCGCTTCACTTCATTGGCTCTCACTTTCTAGTTGATTTTACCCTTCCTGTGCGATTGCATACCTTCCAGATTCTGATGATTCTCTCATCCCTATCTTCAGTCCTGACCTCACTCCAGGACTCCAAATTTGTGTATACAAGTGCCCACCCATTCCACATCTCCATGGGCATGGTTAGTAAGCATTTCTCGCCTTTCCTCATCTCAGTAAACTGTAGGACCATTCACCCACTTGCCTACACTGCAAGTTCCATCTTTCTTCTGCTATCAAATCCGGCCATCAGTAAGTTTGTTTAATCGATTTCCAAAACATGCTCTAGATCTGTCCATTCTCCCCATCCCTTCCCTCTCCCCTCTTTGCCCCAAAGACCAGGCCACATGTGTTCCATCTGGTCTGTAACAGGAGCCTCCAAATAGAGCCCCCTGCAGCCACTCTTCCCACTCCACAATACAGTTTTTAATATCAGCTCCAGTGACTTAAATTTATTTTCATTAATAGACTTTCTTTAAAGGAATTTTAGGTTTACAGAAGAATTGAGGGGAAAGTACAGAAAATCCCTAGAGGAAGAATTCTCATCATGATCCCTCCCCTTCCTCTATTATAAACATCTTGTATTAGTATGTTATAATTGATGAACCAATACAGACACATTATTAATTAAAGTCCATAGTTTACATTAAGGGTCACTTGTAAAGTCTGTGGGCTTTGATAAATATATAATGACATGTATCCACCATTACAGCATCATACAAAATAATTTTACTGCTGTAAAATTCCCTGTGCTCCACCTATTCAGCCCTGGCTCCCCGAACCCCTGGCAACCACCGATCTCACTGTCTCCATAGTTTTGCCTTCTCCAGAATGTCTTTCAGCTTGGCTTCTTTCATGTAGTAATATGCATCTACATTTCCTTTGTGTGTTTTTGTGACTTCGTAGCTCATTCCTTTTTATTTGTGGGTAATACTCCATTGTATGGATGTACCACAGTTTGTTTATCCATTCACCTATTTAAGGACACCTTTGTTGCTTCCAAGGTCCTCTGACTTTTACATATAAGCCAGAACATGCTGGGCTATCATTGCACACACTGTTTACTTTAACTGTCCATGCCTTACTGATGTGGCCGCAGTCTGCTCTTCTTGGCTCCCTCCCATTGTGCTCCTTTCATTTGTCATTCTACCTGTTCTTGTCTGAGAGTCGTTGTACCAGCTGCTCCCACCACTGGGATTTCTACCCTTGGATGTGCACCTGGGCCACTTCTCAGGCGGATCTCAGCTCACATTCCCATCCTCAGTGAGGCCTTCCCATCCCCAATGTAAAGTTACCACTCAGTTGCCCCCATGACAACATCTAGGTTTTCATTCTTTCCTCACCACTTAACTCCATTTGATATTTTCTTTTGGCTTATTTATTGTCTTTCTCCCCTCAATAAGAGCAGAGACACCCCTCCCCATGTTATTCACTAATGTATACCCAACACCTAGAACTGTGGCTGAATGAATATTTTATTAAATATTTCCCATTTCTAGAAATCAATTGCACCAGTGTTTATAATATTTAAAGTAGAAATCAACATTTTGAAATAAACCCTCCCAAGAGCATGTGTTTTATTTGCTTAATGGAACTTCCCCTTGACCTCATTCCTAGTCAAGGCCGTACTTCCCCAAGGCTGTCTGAGTCTGCTCCTGAGTCGCTCGGACCTTTGCTAACACAACAAAGCTATAGGCTTCTGCGGCAGAGCCAGAGTGGTGGGGCAGGGCTAAGAGGACTAACAGAGTGGTGCTCCCAAAAAGGGAGAAAGGAGACTCCAATGAACATGCAGGTTAAAAAAAAAGGGGTAATTTGTCTAAAAGTTCTGAAAGCAATTCAAAAGATAGATGCTTATGAACATTCTGAATAAGCGAAACCTCCTCTGAATAAGTATTTAGCATCCTAAAGAGATTCTTTTCAAGGACAATTTTTATCAGAAGTGAAATAAGATTTGTTTAAAATGTTATACCTTCACATTTTGTTTGATATTTAAATAAAGCTACTAAAAGTGGGAAAAAAATCAGTGCCCGAGGTGTGGTTGCAATCTTCGACCTGAAGAAAAGATATAGAACATAGGAATTTTTAGTCTATGGATTTAGGATCCAACTCAGCAGTAGGGGTGTCTGTATCCCCTTCCACCTGTGAGATTCTGCAGGTCTGTGTGTGGCCGTTGTTCAAGGCTTTTGGCCTTTGTTCACACGTGGTAGCAGATCAAGGGTAAAATAGCAGGTGCCCTAGGACTGGGCCACAATGGGGAGGTGTGTCTCACATTACCTGGTAGGACAGCACTCAAGGGAGAGGGAGACCTGTTTCAAAAAATCAGTGGGCTCAACGACATGATCCCCAAAAAGCTTGGAGTGCGGAGGCAGCTATAGAATAAAAACATTTTAGAGCCAGGGGAGGCTTCAGAGGACCCTGATTTGGAGAAGTGAATCCTCAGAGAGGCGAATAGACTTGCTCATGGGAACTAATTTAATACAAGCCATGACCAGCATTTGAACCCAAGACCTCAGGCTTCCTGTCCAGTGCTCTACCTAACTCACTTCAACTGCCTTTCTGTTGTTATTTTAAGTCACTAAGTTTTGGGGTGATTTGTTACTTAGCATTAGATAAGTGGAACATACTCATTGAGGGCAATTCTTTTAAGAAAAGTAAGAAAATAAGCCAGAGAGAAAGAGAGGAGGGAGGGAGAGAAGAAAGAGAGAAGATCCTGAAAAATGATAGGACAATAAATACCTATACTTGTTTTATAGAAAGGACACAAGAAGGTCCCCTATCTTCCACTAAATCCCTTTAAAGAAAAGTACAACTCTCCTTCTGAAGAAGCCATTCCATCTTAGTTGCCCTGAAGGAGCTCTTCTTTCATCTTCTGCTTTGTTACCAGAAAAATAAGCAGGAATTATCAAGGTAGACATTCAGTAGTGTGTTCTATGCTCTGAGATGTGATCAGGTGACTGGGTACCTGGTAATCTTGGTAATCGAGCCACTGACTGTACTTTAGAAAGCTTCCCCATGTCTAGATGTATCATGTATAGTTCACTGAATGTAGTGTTTCAAGTCATTTCTGGAAAGCTGGAACATAGGATCTTTGAGTGGTTGTGGTACGCCACTGTTTATACATCAAGTCAGAATTGACTTACATTGTTTCAACTAACAGCACTACTTTCCAGGAACGGGGATGCAAAGACTCCCAACCATAAAATATTCCTAATATTCTGAGACTGTGCAGAACCCAACCCACCCTTTTGGGGCCCTTTGAGAACTTACTGTACCTCAAGATCTTTTTAACAAACCTCAATTAGCATTGCTCTCCAGAAGGATCAATTAATCGAGGGTTTGTGGAGGGATGTTAGAATGGAAAATAAATGATTTTTACTGTAGCCTTAAAACTCCCTATAATGATACATTTTTCTCATATTAGCCATCTAATAAAAATATCATGAAACCAGCTGGTTTCATAGAATTCCCTCATTCTCTAACTTACTCTTCTTATTCACAATATCTCTGGGTTAAACAGATGAATTTTTGAGCCCCCTGGTAACTAAGTATTGCCCTTTAAAATAAATCGATAGATGGACCTTTCCTCCTTACTAATGAAAATAATTTGCCAACGACACTGTTATTATGAGGGTTCATTCCTGGAGGTTTTGTGTGTTGACTGGAGGAGGAACACGTTTTCCTCCTTCTGCCTTTTTGTTCAGTTTGCTCCTGGCAGATTTTGTCACTCAAACCCTTCCGGCAGTTTGTTCTGGGGTTGACTTACTCGAGTCTCTGTTAGACAGTATCAGCTTGTCCACTTCTTCCTCACTGAAAATACCTAGTGTTTCTCCTCAAAAATCAGAATTTTTTCTTATGAAATGTTACAGTGGACTTCCCCCCCCAATAGTGGCTATATTTTAAAACTACAGTTTCTTTTTAATACCCACTCTATTTCATTAAAATACTGAATGCTATATACAGCTTTCTATAAAAATTTGTGAATTTTAAGTACTATTTTCTTACTTTATTATCTTTATATTATCATTATTACTCACATTATTTTCTTTTCTAAAAACCAAGAACACCATTTTTTATCCTGTGTATAAAGCTCTTTGCTCTTTTCTCTCGGTAAAACTTCCAGGCAGTGTAGTTTTGCCCACTTCTCCTTCCCTTTCAGGGTTTGTTAACTGCTCTTGAGGCGCTGAAAGCTTTTTCTTTTCTATTTTACTTCCCTGGTACTCAGATACCAAGTAGAAGCTCTTTTACCTTCTTCTCGCCACTTCAATCAGAACGATGGCTGTGCGCACTCTGAGTCGCTAGGCTCCTTTGGTGTGGGTGATGGCTAATTTCTTGCTTTTATCCAGAACTGCATCATAGGAACCATGCGCTTTTTACAGCAACCCCAGCTCCTTTGCCACTTTCCACGGTCTCCAGATGAGCATCTCACTTCACATGCCAACAAAAATGCTGCTCAACCCCAGCACTAGATGGAAAGCACACCTCCACGTATCAAACAGAGGAAATGTATATGATTAGAATCCATCACACTGATCAAAATGACTTGTCTCAGATAAACTCCCAATAGCCTAAAGTGATCATGGGAATTTGCCACATCAGATACCAAAAAGCTCATCTTTAGAAAATTTAAAGCAATTTTTAAAGGTGGATTTGTT
>VMDR010009431.1:0-33422 GCA_007922815.1 Macrotus californicus
ACAGTGATGTGGATTGCTCCACCGCGGAAAATACCTAAGGCTCTGCCCCTTACAACATAATAGGTGTGCTGAGACCAAAAAAAAAAAAAAAAAAGGCCCAAATGAAAGAACACATCAAAGCTCCAGAAAAAATACAACTAAGTGATGAAGAAATAGCCAATCTATCAGATGCACAGTTCAAAACACTGGTAATCAGGATGCTCACAGAAATGGTTGAGTATGGTCACAAAATAGAGGAAAAAGTGAAGGCTATGCAAAGTGAAATAAAGGAAGATGTACAGGGAACCAAGAGTGACAGGAAGGAAACTGGGACTCAAATCAATGGTTTGGACCAGAAGGAAGAAATAAACATTCAACCAGAACACAATGAAGAAACAAGAATTCAAAAAAATGAAGAGAGGCTTAGGAACCTCCAGGACATCTTTAAATGTTTCAACATCCGAATCATAGAGATGCCAGAAGGAGAAGAAGAGCAAGAAATTGAAAACTTAATTGAAAAAATAATGAAGGAGAACTTCCCCAATCTGGCAAAGGAAACAGAGTTCCAAGAAGCTCAGAGAGTCCCAAAGAAGTTGGACCCAAGGAAGCACACACTAAGGCACATCATTGTTACATTAGCTAAGATTAAAAAGAAGGAAAGTATCTTAAAAGCAGAAAGAGAGAAGGAGACAGTTACCTACAAAGGAGCTCCCATAAGACTGTCAGGTGATTTCTCAAAAGAAACCTTTCAGGCAAGAAGGGGCTGGCAAGAAGTATTTCAAGTCATGAAAGGCAAGGACCTACATCCAAGATCACTCTATCCAGCAAAGCTATCATTTAGAATGGAAGGGCAGATAAAGTGCTTCCCAGATAAGGTCAAGTTAAAGGAGTTCATCATCACTAAGCCCTTACTATATGAAATGTTAAAGGGACTTGTCTAAGGAAAAGAAGAAGATAAAAAATATGAACAGTAAAATGACAATAAACTCACAACTATAAACAATGGAACCTGGAAAAACAAAAACAAACTAAGCAAACAACTAGAACAGGAACAGCATCACAGAAATGGAGATCACCTGGAAGGTTATCAGTGGGGAGGGGGAGGGAGCAAATGGGGGAAAAGGTACAGGTAATAATAAGCATAAATGGTAAGTACAAAATAGACAGGGGAGATTAAGAATAGTTTAAGAAATGTGGAAGCCAAAGAACTTATATGTATGACCCATGGACATGAACTAAGCGGGGGAATGCAGGTGGGTGGGGGTGAAGGGCAGAGGGGAATAAAGGGGGGGCGAGGGGACAACTGTAATAGCCTAATCAATAAAATATATTTTACAAAAAGAAAATGATACACCCAACCGTACCTCTCCTGCTGATCTGTCTCTAGCTTTTAACAATGTTATAACCACTGCTCTCATTCTTGAAATTCTGCCCCCTTCTCACTTGTGCTTTCATTGCAGAAGAGTTTTCTTGAGTCACCTCAACTCAGCAGGTCGCGAATCAAATATTCCATGTCTTTTTGCAAAAGAACTCTTCAGCTACACATTTCTGCTCATTTAAACCATTTTATCTGTCAGCTTTCCAGGCCAAAACCCTTATCTCCGTTCTTAATCTTTTCTTTTCCTTCACCCTCTCTGCATACACGTCAAGTCCTGTGTTCATTCCTTCAAAATGATTCTCATGTTTACTGCTTTCTTTAGCAGGTCTTCCCGTAATCATCCCAAATCTCTCCCTGAAACTCCAATTTCTGATCTTTTGGCCAAGACTTTGCCTGTTGCCTGGGCTATCTTCCTAAAATAAAGTTTTCATCATGCCATTCTCTGCTGAAGTTCATACCATTAAGTCCCAATTCTAATAGTTGCCAAGGCCTCTCCATAGCACCTCAGCACAGTGTCTGGCTTAGAGTTGGCCCTTCATACATGTTCTTTGAATGAACCTGGACGTAGGATGGACCGTTCAAAGGTCCCACAAAATCTCTAATATCTCCTCTTACCTACAGGCTAGCGCTGTATTTAACCCACCTTCCAAGACTTCTGATGATGCACTTTTCTTTTTCTGCACGCCCTTTGTTTCCTCCGTTCTAAGACCCATCTCAAATGCCTCTCGTGACCCCTTCAACTACATTAACCCATGCTAATTTCAGCTTTATCTGCACTCATATTGGATTTAAGTCAATACCTTTCAATTTAGTAGTCAGTTGTTCCAATCATAGCATCCACATTTTCTCCTCTTCAACTAAATCAAAAGCTCCCTGAAGGCAGAGAAAAGACATACTGAAGTTTGCCTAAATTCTTACTCACTAGTTGATTGATTTAATAATACTTTAAACTGCTCTTAAATAGCTATGGGTATTTAATAACAAGTTGAAAGACTGATGTTACCATTTTAAGGGATTCTGCCAATACCCATAGTACTACAATCTGTAGTCAAACTGGATAGCCCCTGGTTCTAAGACAGGTGTTTTGAAATGCTGTATTAGTAATTAATGCAAAACATGATGTTTTTGACCTCTTAAATATTTCCAGGCAGCACAGGGAAATCATGCTTGCGGTGTTACCATAAAGCCTAACTGGGTTGAGACTTTGATATTCTTGCATTTCCTCATTTACTTTGGCTTCTCTGCCAGAGTCACTTTTTTTGTCTTTTTGGCATAGTTTTCGGTAATTAGAACAGCTATTTCCAATGCCATAACTAGGGCAATGAAACCTCATACAACTGGTTTTGAGACATGGGGATTTTCCACATCTGATTCTCTTGGAAACTCCCAGCCCAGAAGTAGGTCTTAGAAACACTAAAATGCTGAGGGTACAAAAGTGACTACAGTCCTAAGAGATACTTCCCAGGGCCCCAGAATCTAGAGATCAAAACAGAGTGCAAAAGATCCTGACCATGATAATGTTGTACTTAGGAATCTTGTTTCAAATTAGTATACAGTTCCCTAAAGTCAACAGTTTTGTATGTAGCTCTACACTGATGAGTTTTTCAGTTTATCTGCCGACTTTTTGATCTTTTAACTGAGAATACAGTTTAGGATAGTTCTAATTCCGTGGTCTACACAGTGTGATTCCCAGAAAGTGCTGTTAGCATGATCTGGGAATTTGTTAGGAATGCAAATTCTTGGGTCTCACCCCAGACCAATTGATCAGAAACTCTTAGGTCCCAGCGATCTGTTTTAACAAATCCTCCAGGTGATTCTGATGCGTGCCAAAGTTGAAAACCACTGTTTAAATTCAACACGTTTACTTTGTAGATTAGGAAATTAAGTGCCAGATATCAGTGACCTGACCTAGGACATACAGCTGATAAGCGCTTGTGAATGCATTTGTCAATCTATTTTGAGGGCAAACTACTGATATAGAAAATTAATAATTTGTTTAATTCATAATAGCTTGTTATAATATGAGAACTGCTCTCAAATTTTCCTTTATTATGTACCTTTGATACATTTAGAAGTCGTCATCCTACTCTAAATCATCACGAAAGCCCTAAATCTCACATTAACAATATGCTTTGCTTCAGTCATAAATGTGTGGTATGCATACGCACATAATTTCTCAAAGCTCATATGGATAGGAACCATGAACTTTTGAATTTGCAATTAGGCCTTTTATAGAATTTTTTCTGGGCTGTATTTTATCTTCCCAATTTTCAAAGCTAATTCTTAGGATCAAGTGGGGGTTATTTTCTACCAAAGAAATCCCTCAGATAAAAGTTTGTAAGTAATACATATATTTACATTTGAACTATACTAACATACACAAAATCTACAGACCTAAGCATTCAGTTCAGTGAGTTGTGACAACTGTACTCATCCATGTGTCCATCCCCCAAATCAAGTTATAGAACATTTTCATAACCCCAGAAACTTCCTTTATGCCCCTTTGCAAACAGGTCTCACCTTATCTCATTCTCCACCACCACTTTCTGAATTTCTGTCCCTATAGATTCTTTTCTTATGGAATCTCGTAGGATACACTGATTTATATATCGCTTGTTTCATGCTTTTGACATTCACGCATGTTGTGGGTATCAGAAATCATTCTTTTTTATTGCTGGTTAGTATTGCATTGCATGAATATATCAAAATGTGTTTATCTCACTTTTTTCTTAGTAATAATATTTTTACATGCTTATTATAGAAAGTTACAGAATACAGATGAGCAAAGAAGAAAATAAGTATTCATAATTCCATTCTCTAGACATGATCACTATTTAATAACTTGTATAACCCCCTTAGAACCTTTATTTATATAAATTGCCCATATATATGTAGTTATATATGTTTCAAAAATTCTTATTTTAGGTTCAAGTTTTATCACTACGATGCTCATATTTGTGTGTTAAATTGGCACAATTCTTGATTGTAACTACAGAATTTTTCTAAATTTAAAAAATATCTAAAAATTATACATGAATACACATTCATTGCCAAAAATTCAAATGATACATGGTATATAGAATAAATGTTGCTGTGCAGTTCCCCCGTTCAGGCTTGCCTTTCCATAGGTAGGCCATGTTAACTAAATACAACGCCTTCACCAAGATGTTACTGATAGGGACCGTGAGTTATCATCACATAATTTCTCTTCACTTATTTTTTTAATTTTTACTTTCAAGTTTTGTTATTTATACACCAGTGATCTTTTAATTGAGATTAAATTATTTTATAATACCAGTAATCATGTTAGGACTATTTCTAGTACTTTACTATCCACTTTGAAATATAGTTCTTGAATATTTTCCCAAGGAGTGAAGAGTGCCATCTTCAGATTTTCTTTTATTGTTGAGTGATTCATCCCTATTTGTTGGTGGAAGCCTAGATATGGATAGCTTTCTCTTTTAGTATGTTGATTGTTACTTATAGCAAAAATATTCTTCAAAGGTAAATGGCCTTTTCTCCAGTTATACTGACTCGCACTTCTACACCAAGCTGTCTATATAGTCATTAAAGTTTAAAGACTACAGCCCTGGCTGGTGGGGCTCAGGGGATTGACTGCTGGCCTGTGAACCAAGGGGGCACTGGTTTGATTCCTGGTCTATGGCATATACTTGGGTTTTCAGGCCAGGTCCCCAGTAGGGGGCACATGGGAGGCAACCACACATTGATGTTTCCTTCTCTTTGTCCCTCCCTTCCCCTCTCTGAAAAATAAATAAAATCTTTTAAAAAATAAACTTTAGAGACTACAATTACAGGCAAAATCTTATTATTGAATAGAGAATAATCCAAAGTATTAGTGTGCTCCTGAAAAGCACTTTGTCTCATTAATTACTTTGTTTCATTAGCATTTTTCCCAGTAGGAAAATGTGGCTTGCAATGACAGTCAAAAGAGAGGCTTGATTAGTATCTTAATTTGCTCTTTTATGGAACTTTTAATCTTTGCTGTTCATTAGAACAATATCTAACACAGGGTAGTGTCCTGGCAGGCGGTCTATCAGTAGGGTGAGTCAGGAACTACTTGCTTGCCTCTTTGTAGATCACTGGAGATTCCACAGATTGTTCAGTTTCTTCTGACTTTGAGGCTCAAATACCTAGAGACAGGCAAAAATGCAGCTGTAAGGAGTTTTACTTGGAACTCTGTTTTACATTCTTGGTTTTAGGGCCAGAATATACGCATTTAGGTGAAATCACACATGCAAAGTTCTGTACCCCGTGAACCCCAAACTGCTAAGAACTGTCTTCTCTCCCAATGGAGATAGTAAGATTTTGTTTTGGTGATTACATAACAAGGCACTCATGTGTGCAGAGCACCATAAAGTTTTAAAATTACTTTAAAATATTCTATTTATAATATTAAAACAACAGCCATTATTTAATGAGTTAATTAGCACTGTTAAAGTATGGTGGATTAAATGATCTAAATTGCAGGGCTTATTATGAACTCTCACTGAAGGCATTTGTCTTCATGTTTGGGAGTAGGGCTCAGATATAATTAGACTGTTGCTGGGCTTGACCTCTCACAAGGTCAAGTTAGTGAAATTCAGCATTATTGTCACTGGGAAATGTACTGCTCTGGGGGATTCCAAGTAACTGCTGGGGGCTGTTTTCCTTCCTGCTTGGTGTCAGCGTGCCTCTCACGCCAAGAAAATTCTTTATTATAAATGATTTGACACCCAGATTCCTCGGAGTCAGAGCTCCAGCCTCTCTCCAGTCTTTCTGTGCATCTTTGTGCTCTATACCCTACGGTGGGGTGATTTACAACTGCCTAGTGTTGAATAAGACAGGATGTTTAACTTAAGTCAGAGGAATTTCCAGCTCTAATCGCGCAGAGAGCAGCACTCCCAACACCCTGGACTCGAGGTCAAAGAATCTAGGTCTTTCTTCTACTCTCCACCCCTCCCCCAAAATACGGACGGCAGCTACCTGAAAGAGAATTTGGTGTTGGTAATCTACTCTCAAGTGTCTCCATTCTTGAAAAAGCTCACTTAATCTTGCTTAACCAGCTGCATTCACGTGGCAATTACTGGACTCTTCCTCAGGTGACTGCTTTGTACCATCTCTTGATTTCTACTCTAAAAAAAGGGCAAATAATCCAGGAGTGCTCCCAACTCCCAACATCGGGAGGGGAAGAGAAACACTTGTCCTCTTTTCCAGGTATTCCCAATAGTCGCAGGCGAGGCTGAAGCGAGCCTCCTAAAATCCTCCCAACCTGCCCCTTTGGTTTATCCACCCTTTTTCCACGCCCGCCTCTGCAGCTCCAGGGCCTTTGAACCCAGGCCTGGAACCGGGTGCGGAGAGGTGGGGCTGCAGGCGAGAGGGAGACACGCCAGCGGCGGTACTTAGTGGCGCTGCCTGGCTGTCGAGTCAGACAGAGGACGTGGCACTACTCCTGGGGGAAGGGATTGGGCTTCCTCCTCCCCCGCGGAGCCTCAGGGCATGCTGCAGGCGCGGGAGGGAGGATCCCGGGGTGGGGGGCGGGGGACTGGTGCGCTTTCTTGGTGAACTCTTAGCAGATGAAAGTGGCCCAAACGCAGTCAGTGTCCGTCCTGTTTCCCACTGGGAATACGCTGTAAGCCAGGTCTGTTGTTCCACCGCGAGCAGCGGTGACCCGATTTGGGACGCACTCACCACCCGCATGCGCAGATCCGGGGTGCGTCCTCCGAACTACAGTTCCCAGAGGAACCTGCGGGAGTCCGCGGGCGCTTAGCCGCTGACGCCATCTTGAAATCTGATCCTCAGTCTCCCAGCCTTTGCGTCAGCCACCCGCGGCACCTAAAGCTTCGCGAACCAAGCCTGCTAAAAGAGAGGACGTCGAAGACGCGGCGACTGGCGGGAGAGACAGCTGGAGGAGAGGAGGAAGGTTCCGAGCGCGGCCCTGCGCTGCTGTCACTCAGCATCGCCTTGAGGCGTTTCCTCGCTCGCGCCCTTCCCGAGGGGCGGGGCTGACCGCTCCGGTACCCAGAGCTCGCGCGCGGGTGGCAGAGGTGACTTCTTGCACTGTGGGGAGCCCACCGGGCTGTGCCATGCTGGCCCGAAGCCACCAAGGCGGGAGACCGACCGCAACATCGCGCCAGTGAATGATCGCCCAGCAGCAGCCGCCTCAGGGAAGCTGAGAGAGAAGATGAAGGAGATTTGCAGGATCTGTGCCCGGGAGCTGTGCGGAAACCAGCGGCGCTGGATCTTTCACACGGCGTCCAAGCTCAACCTCCAGGTTCTGCTCTCGCACGTCCTCGGCAAGGATGTCTCCCGAGACGGCAGAGCCGAATTTGCTTGCAGCAAGTGTGCTTTCATGCTTGATCGGATCTATAGATTCGACACCGTTATCGCCCGGATCGAAGCTCTTTCAATTGAGCGCTTGCAGAGGCTGCTGCTGGAGAAGGACCGCCTCAAGTTCTGCATTGCCAGCATGTATCGGAAGAATAACGATGACTCTGGCACGGAGGCCAAGGCGGGGAACGGGACCGTTGACATTTCCAGCTTACCCGATGTAAGATACTCTGCGCTGCTCCAGGAAGACTTTGCCTATTCGGGGTTTGAGTGTTGGGTAGAAAATGAGGACCAGATTCAGGAGCTACATAGCTGCCATGCTTCGGAAGGCCCTGGCAACCGACCCAGGAGATGCCGTGGTTGTGCAGCGTTGCGGGTTGCTGATTCTGACTATGAAGCCATCTGTAAAGTGCCTCGAAAGGTGGCCAGAAGTATCTCGTATGGCCCTTCTTCCAGGTGGTCCACCAGCATTTGCACTGAAGAACCAGCGCTGTGTGATGTTGGGCCGCCGGACTTAGCAAGCACGAAGGTACCCCCAGATGGAGAAAGCATGGAGGAAGGGACTCCCGGATCCTCTGTGGAATCTTTGGATGCAAGTGTCCAGGCTAGTCCTCCGCAACCAAAGGATGAGGAAACCGAGAAAAGTGCAAAGGAACTTGTAAAGTGTGACTGCTGTTCCGATGAACAGGCTCCACAGCATGTGTGTAATCACAAGCTGGAGCTAGCTCTTAGCATGATTAAAGGTCTTGACTATAAACCCATCCAGAGCCCCCGAGGGAGCAAGCTTCCTATTCCAGTGAAATCCAGCCCACCCGGAGCCAGGCATGGCCATACCGTGACAGATGGAGTTAGTTCCGGTTTCCTTAACAGGTCTTTGAAACCCACTTACAAGACACCTGTCAGTTACTCCTTGGAGATCTCAGACCTGCAGGAGCTCTGGGATGATCTCTGTGAAGAATATTTGCCACTCCGGGTCCAGGTATACAGAATGGTTACATAGTGCCTTTTTGATTGTAGTTGCGGGCCTCAAGCCTCACATGACTCCTGTTTAGGTGAAGGTTAATAATATTATAGACCTAAGAAAATCATTGAGCCCGTTTTTGTTGGCACCTTTCGCTTGTGTGCCATTTAGTACATGTGATTCACACTCAAATAATTTGCTTCTCATAATACTCTATAGTAACATCTATTAGCTTTCCCACTAATTATCGAAATTGCAGACTTTTTTAGAGACAAAAAGGTAAAGATTCCAAATTCATTTTGACCCTATGAAAGACATATAATCTTTTTTCTGACATTAGAACACTTTTAGAACTTTCCTTTTAGCCCCGCTCCCTTCTTTTTTTGTTTTGTTTTATTTTTAGATTTGTAGATGTTTTCTCCCATTCTGTAAGTTCTCCCTGGAGCATTAAGCCTTTTTGTCCCCAGGTATGCCTCAAACTGATTAGAGCATAGGGTAAACGTTTGGGGGAACCTATTAATTCACCAGAGTATTGTAATATCTGGGCAATATTTATATTAATATTGCCCAGATGTTACATTTACATATATTAATATTTACATTAATACTACCATTTGAGGACTAATGATGACTTGCTCATAAAAGAGATTTGGGAATTCAAGTGTTGTCATTTAAAATGTTAAGAAGAAAACTTTTCACAGCCAGTTTGTCCACTGATGTCCTTTAGAAGATGTTTGATATTGAAGTACTCATCCATTAGCAACTGATAAGAGAGTGTCATCCACTATACTGCTCTCGAATTTCTAAATGAGTAGAAGATGGCAGTAGATCTTAATTTGAGCTGTTTATAGGTGGCCGATTGATTTCATGCGACCTTTTAAATTCAGCTGCATGCAGGGAACTGACAGATGCTATTTTGTTTCTACAACAATAGTAAATGCTAGGTTCAATTAACTTTATCAAACATCAACACATTCTATTTGATACAGGTCCTTTAGTGATAACCATTATAAAGGTGGACAACCTAGAAGGCATTTTTGGAAAGCCAGCTACAATGAACATCATCCTAGAAAGTTAGAGCTTGATAACAAATAAAAATGTTGTCACTTGAAGTCTTTGAAAAATACTTTTATTATATGTAAAATTTTCATCACAATGACAATATTGTCAGAAACAGTGTATATGAAAGTGCTATGAAAAAGTTTTAACATGTTTTTATTTGTATAAAATATTAAGTATTAGTATGTCCAGTGCTTGTGTGCTTCTTTTCTTCTGCTTCCTTTTCTTAGAGTGGAGCCTCAACAGCTAAATTTGGGCTTTACAGTATTTGTGTGACCAGACATAGATGCACAAATTAAACATGGTGCTTTCATATTAGGGTCTAAAAGTAGGCTGGACAGGGTGGGTGGGAAAAAAGCTTTTTTTACCCCCCTCATATGTGGTCACTGTTGTAGAAAGTAAAGACTTAGAAAATTGCAGGCAAAACAAGAGGAATTTTTAAATCCATAGTTAATTAAAAATACTATCTTTTGGTGCCTGTACTCAACAAATTTTGGTGTTGGGAGGGATTTTAAAGATCATCTCTTGCAGGCCCTCAGTTTAGAGACAGGGAAAGCTCATGATATAAATAACAGCCCAGGCAGAGCCCAAAGATCCCTAGCCATTCTCAGCCAAGACCTTTTTATTCTGTGTATTAAGCCATATTGCCTGATATACATTGAGTTAAATAAGTATTTATTTTAAACAGCTTTTTTTCCTGTAACTTAAGGATTCCAGGAGGATTCTTTAGGGATTCCATGAAGAAAACTGGCCACATTTAAACTTTGTTGACTGTATCTTTAGGCACTTCACTAAATTTGGACATTAGAAAAATGGACATTTAAAACAATAGTATATGACCTTTCTGCTGTCACCTGGCTTACATTCTTTATTTTTTGTTAAATAATAAAACATCAGGAGGAGGGATTGAATTATGGCATTTAATTACCGTGCCATTTTCTCTGATAATTAAGGATGTGGGGAAAAATAGAAAGATAAATTAGGCTTAAAGTATTTGTAAATAAAGTGTATATTTTGCACCCCTGGTCTGTTCTTTAGGTGGGGTTGACTTTTAAGGTCCCTAGGTCTGTTGTGCTTTATGGCAAAGCCAGAGCAAAGTGGAACAAAGGCAGACTGGTTTTTGTCTCCTTCTCTGAACAAATGTGGAAAGAATAGAAGTAAATGTAAATTATTTTTGGTAGTTTTCTTTCTAGTTTGTAGAAAGAAAAAACCATAAAAGAAAAAAATTTCATTTAGTTTTATTCTACTACAAATATGAAGAGCACCTCTTATTCTAAAGAGCAAGATTGCTCTGTAAGGTCATTTTGATTCCTTTGTCTAACTCTCCACCTACCCCATTCCGTGCTCCGTTACAGTGTCACCATCACAGAGCCTCCTCATTACTTGTCTTATTCCCTCTCTTTTTCTTTTCTCCTTCCTTAAATTAAAGACAAATAGCAACAGTGTCACTCTCCTGCTCACTAAATTTCTAATTATGTAAGTTGACTTATTTGCCTTCTGCAGAATTTGTGCTTGAATACCCAAGATTGTTTAAGTATCCAAAGAAAGATTTGAAGGTTTATTCTAGCTGGTAATTATTCCTTCTTTATTGTCTGGTTTGAACTAGAAAAGCTAGGCCCGGAGGGGTGTGGTTCCTTAGTAAACAGCAATTCAGCTCTGGCCCATGTGCAGTTTCCTTTTCTACCCACATGCAAAGAGCAGATCTTTGCTTCAAGCTTTGCAATGCCAGGGTCAGCCCCCGTATGACTGTGGTAAATTACACCTCTCATATAGTTCAGCTCCATAA
The DNA here is from genome assembly GCA_007922815.1 of Macrotus californicus. Classification (NCBI taxonomy): domain Eukaryota; kingdom Metazoa; phylum Chordata; class Mammalia; order Chiroptera; family Phyllostomidae; genus Macrotus; species Macrotus californicus. Next base: position 11,491 of record VMDR010009431.1, read on the forward strand.
CTTAGATCAGGCCGTTCGGAAGGTGTGTTAGATACTGGTCAAAGATTAGGCCTTTAATTTTATGCTAGCTGGCTCTTACTTATCTTCTTTTATTAACAATAGGATAGAAAATGGCAGCAGTTTGAGGTCTGTGACCTGCTATTGTGAGGACTAGAAAAGTGCTAAGAAAATTGCTGTTAAGCCAAAAGATAGAAAGTACAGCCTTTTGGCCTAAAGGTCTTAAAATATACAACATGAGGCCTGGAATAAGCAATTCTCTTTTCTGATAGTGGATTTGTCCTGAGTCAAGAGCAACTTAGTTAAGATTATTACTACATGATTTTAGTACCTGATACTCTGGAGATCAGCACTAATCAACCAAATCAATACTGATTTCAGGTTCTATAAAGTCTTCATAGGAGTGATTGGTTTATGTACTTGATACTGCCAAGGATTCGTTATGAGCTCTTGACTCAGGGGGACTTGCTGAGTGGGTTTTTGGCACTCTGTTACCTGAAAGAACATTTTTCTGAGATGTAAAATAATAAAGAATTATGAATAAAGAAGAAACAAACATTTTCCAGCTTTTAGATTGGTATATTACATTTGCAAAATTAGAAATTTCCTATGGTAATTTATGCCAAGATGGGTTCTTATGAGATCCAGATTCGTATGTACTTTTCTGTGGCATTCTTTGGCTTTAAAGTTGCTGCTATGAAATATCTATATTAAGTATCTATCTGTCTATCTTCCTACTGACCTACCACTCTATCTTTGTAGTCTTATTTCTAAGAGAGCCCCTGAATGATTAGAATATTTGCCTGAGAATTAGGAGACAGGCCTGTTTTTTGTTTGCTTTTTATTGTTCTTAACTTATTAAACAAAAACTTTTGGTCTCCATACTGTCTCAGGCATTATGGTAGGGAGTGGCTTCATAGAGGTGAAAGATACAGTACCAACTCCTGGTTTAATTGGAACCTTTTCCTGATTTCCTGTGTAGCTTTGGACAAATTACTTACCATCTCTGAGTCACTGTTTCCTCAAATGTAAGATGGGCTTGAACCAGATGATTAGTTTTGAAGTTTTTTTTCACAGCCCCTTGGTTTAAAGTGCAAAGATATGACCACCTTTCCTACCATTTTAAACTTGAGGCTATTTTCTTTAATTCTGTTTGTTATGGTTTAAATTTGAAAACTATCGTATAATAGATGTTATTAGAAATTCATTTTATTTGAGGAAGTAAGAAGCCAAGTTTTGTAGACAATGTTTTATCATTAAATAAATGATAAGTATTTATCATTTAGAATTGTTGTACACAACTATTAAATAGTTACCTCTCCCACGTGTGACATAATTCACATTACTTTAGTGCAAAGCTCCCTGTTACACCATGACAGATATCTTAGTTTTTTTTTAAATTTATTTTTTGTTATTTTTTCCATCACCATTTATTCCTCATTCCCTCTTCTACTTCCACCCACCCTCCCTTACCCCTCAGTTTTTCTAGAAGTCATTTTCTTTGCTGCTTTTCTCTTTTTCTGTCTTCCACCATTTAGTCCTATTGACTGTACTTTCAAAATGTATCTACCCATTTCTCTCCCCTCCATTGCTACCACTGTAATCCAGGCACTGTTATCTTTCACCCACATTACTGCTCCAGCCTTCTGCCTAGTCTCCCTGTTTCTACTGGTGCTTCCCCACAGTCCACTCCTCACACAGCAGCTTGAGTGACCTTTTAAAGAATTAAATATGATTGGATTACTGTTCTGTTAAAAACGTGGCAGTCCATTCTCATTTCAATGAGAATAAAAGCAATATATGACTTGACCCCTGCCTTTCTTTCCACCTCATTGGTAATTACTGTCTCCTTTGCCTATTATGCTCTATCCCTGTGCTATTCAGCTAGCCTTCTGTGGCTACTGAGCACTTGAAATGTGGCTCATCCCAATTGGGATGTGCTGTGAGTGAAATATGTACCCTTCATTTCGAAGACTTAGTGTGAAAAAAATGTAAAGCATCTTGTTTATAATTTTTTATATTGAACACATGTTTATGTTAGTATTTTGGATATAACATATTGGTTTAAATTAGATCTTTTATTAAAATTTCATTTACCTATTTTTGCTTTAGCCAACGAAGATACTAGAAAATTTTAAATTACGTATATAACTCATTGCATTTCTATTAGAAAGTGATACTCTGGCTACTTAAGCCTTTCTTTTTCCCAGGCTCATATCCACCCTCGGTCTTTTCCAAAAGATGTTCTCTTTCTTCTGCCTTGGCTAGTTTTATACATCTTTGCAGGACAGGCTCACTGTCATTCAAATGTCCATTTAAGTGTTGCCTCTCACCTCACGGAGACTTTCCAATGATCAACCAATTTGGAGTAACTTAATCACTTTGTCATACTTCCTATTTTACTGCTTAAGGCTTGTAACTATCTGATACTTTGTGTATTTCCTTATTCCTTTATTACGTAGCTCCTCAGTCCATCTTCCACGGTGCTTTGTATACTATGGTGTTTAACAGATCTGCTGGATAGGATAGTACAGAGCTAGAGCACAGTGAACGAAGGAGGTAGCAATGCACGGCGATGTAGAAAAATTGATAAATAGCCCTGGAGGAGTGGAAAAGACTTTTCTTCTGAAATCATCATACTCCCAGTCAGTTGCTGGCAGGAAGGAATTTAAGGTAAACCGTAACTTCACTGCCTGTAAGGTGGTTAGTCAGAGTTTGTAAGTGTGGAGGAAAGGAAAAATGAATAGCGTTGCCTTTTTTCCTTCTAATGGGTTTATAGTTTTCCTAATTGGTCTGGGGGTAGGGCAGTGAGGGAGGAGATGGAGTTTAGTGCCCACTGAGTTCTTAAAGCTTTGTTTTAGTAAGTACTCCTAGCTCATAAATATTCGGTATAGTTCAGTAAGTTCGTCTTAGTCTAACTGATCAGCCTATATATAAATAATGCGTGTTTGGCTTTTTTTTTTCCAACTGAATTGTTTTGGTGAATTGCTATTTCTGTAAGACATAACTCCTTCTTGGACTACTATGGATTTTAAATTTTATTTAAATTTTTTTTACGTTTTATTTTGAAACATTGGTAATTTCAAACTTAGAGAAGTCATAAGGGAGCTGCAAAGAACTCCCAGATTCACCAGTTGCCTAATATTTTGCTACATTTGCTCCCACTGTCTATATAGGTACATTATTATTTTTTTATTCCTGAACCATTTGTGAATTAGTTGCAGATATTAGGCATCTTTACACTGAATTCTTGAGCATTTATTTCCTAATGACAAGGATATCTCTTATAGAACTACAGTACTCAGTATTGATAAAACACTATTATTTATGGTATAGTCCGTATTCAAAATCTGCCATGTTTCCAGTAATGTGAATGGGCATGTTATAAGAAAGATAGTTGGAATATAACTTTTCCTCTTAGGGATGGCACAATTTTGATCAATGTGCCTTTTGGATTTCTTGATTGAAGTCAGGATAAAGTGAATATTTGACCATCATAAGTGTTTTCTATTTTGAGTCCTCCCCTCTCTTTAAACTCTGAATTGTTTTAACTGAATAGGTAGTGTTTATGTGAATTCATTGGGAGAGTTAGGGAGGGGAGCTAGGGAGTATAGCAAAGATGGACGTGAATCAGTCAGTATTCTTAATAAGGAACAAGACTGTCTTAGGAATTCATACTGATAATTCATGCAACAGTTCTGGTTTTCTAAGTCTCTGACAAAAGATGCTAGAAACGTTTAAAGATAAGATTTATTGTTGGCTACTTTTAACTCAAGTTACTTGTCTTGCTTCTTCCTAGCCCATGACTGAAGAGTTATTCAAACAACAAAAGCCGAATTCAGATGAGACCACCATAACTCAACAATCTGTATCTGATTCCCACGTGGCAGAACTCCAGGAAAAAATCCAGCAAACAGAGGGCACCAACAAGGTATGACCACCACCAGATTCTTGGAGATCACAGGCTCCCCTGAGGAAGTGACTGACTCTAGTTGAGTCTGTTAACCTCTCTGAGTAGGACTTGGAAGATGGGTACTATATATTCCTGGTAATATTTGATTTAAAATTTAGTTCTTCCCTTTATTTCTCATTAGGATTTTAGCCTGTTCTGCACAGATCAAAATTTCTGGTGCCTTCTAAGTCTGTGATTAAAACTTGAATACAGTCTTTAACTATATAAGGTTCTAAGACAGGAGGTTTGTGCTTCTGACTTTAGGTGAACCCCTTTATAGCCCATGGATTTTAACATCTGGGTAGAAGAAAAGTCCCAGATGCTGAGCCTCTGACCTGGTATAGTCCTGTCCTATACTACATAGCAGAAGCTCCTTGGTGTTCAAGTAAGGGGTCCACAGTGATTCATGTGGGCACGTGCCCAGGATGGCTGCCAACATAGAGAAAGCACAGTGTGTGGGAATTGAAGTAATCGAGTGTAGAAGGAAGTATGTCACATTTCCTGCTACTTTCCCTTGCTAATTGGCTTAGGGCTTCAATGGTCACTATATGTGGAAAATAAACAAGGTAATTATTTCCCAAGAAATCTTCTAAACCTAGATTTGAGGGAGGATTTTGTGGTTGCATTTGAGGTTAAAAAAAAATTAACCTAACAAACTATAAATATTTTACTGTCCTGAATTCAGATTCTCCAAGAGAAACTCAATGAAATGAGCTGTGAACTGAAGTCTGCTCAGGAGTCATCTCAGAAGCAAGATGCTACAATTCAAAGCCTCAAGGAAACTCTGAAAAGCAGGGAAAGTGAGGTAAAATATTTGGCTATCAAGGACTTGTGAAGAAACGATTTATCTCATCAAAGTCAACAAGTATTCTATATTTTTGTAGAAGTAGGTATTGTCACACTAACAAATCTTACCCTAAAGAAATTGTAGCTTAACCTAAATTGGTATGTTGAAGTAGTCCTCTTATTACAATCTGTACAGGCAAGATGAAGGAGTTAGAGTTCAGTTTACTAGCATACTAGTAAACTGTTTAGTTTACTGTTTGGTATTGCCTCTCTCCTTTTCAGACTGAGGAGCTGTACCAGGTGATCGAAGGTCAAAACGACACAATGGCAAAGCTTCGAGAAATGCTACACCAAAGCCAGCTTGGACAGCTTCATGTATGTGGGGGTCACATAGATGAGACGTCAGTGGCGGGTGTGCCATTCTCGGTCACAGTCTTATTTTGTTGGTCTTCTCAGTTGCTTAGTGCTTGCCCTCCTTGTGATCATGATTTTTACGCTTTTCAGAGCTCTGAGGGCACTTCTCCAGCTCAGCAGCAGGTGGCTCTGCTTGACCTCCAGAGTGCTTTATTCCTCAGCCAGCTTGAAATTCAGAAGCTGCAAAGAGTTGTACGACAAAGAGAGCGCCAGCTGGCTGATGCCCGACGATGTGTGCAGTTTGTAGAGGCTGCAGCCCAGGATACGGAGCAGCAGAAAGAGGCTTCCTGGAAACACAACCAGGTAAATCATTAATCATTTTGTGACCCTAAAGGCTGACTTTGCCCCGGTAATAACTTTGATTATGGACAGTTTGTGTTGAATCCTTTAGTCACTTGCTTAATCTGAGTGATTCAGTTCAACATCTGTTGCCTCATACTATGTGCTGAATATTGGGCTGTGTTCTGGAAATACGAGAGGAAAGATCACAGGTTCTTTCCTCGTAAGTTACCTATAATTTAACGTGAGATACAGTCACATAAACAGAATTTCAATGTGTTAAATACTGTAGAGGGGGTACATATGGGGTCCTATAGGAAATATGGCAAAGACTGAAGAAGGGAATCAAGGAAAGCTTCATGAAGGAGGCAGTATATGAAGTTATTCTTGAAGAAAGAGTAAAGCCAGCAAGAAACAAGTGGGAAGAATAACCAGGGTCAAAGGAATGGTGCTCACCATTAGCCGTGTATTTTTTAAAAATAAAACACATAATTGTTAATGGTTTCTTTGTCTTGTTAGCTTAGAGCATATGCTATCACTTCTTTTTTTAAGATTTAAAAGGATGGTAGAAATATCCTATCCTTGAATTTATTGTAAAGGATCCAAGTTTATAGTCAGACAGAGTTCTCCTTAGTAGTAGTAAAGGTCTATCATTTTTAAAACAAAAAATTAGTATTTAATTATAATGCCAAATTTACATCCTACCCCCATCCACATGTTCTCACAATTTCCCATGTCCTAGTTCATTTGTGTGTAATATTTCTGAGTAATTTTAAGAATGGGTCTTTCTGCTATTTTATATTTCATTCCACATGCCTGGAAAGTTTTAAGGCTTCCATATCTAACGACCATGTGAAAATTTTAGATTGTTTAAAAAAGGGAACTGGGGGAGCATTTGAGATCTTCCTTATGTTGTCAGTTTGGCTCAAATAAACTTATAAAAATTCAAAAATAAAAAATAAATTAAACACACAAAGGCGAAATCTGTTTAATTCAGGAGTTACGAAAAGCATTGCAGCATCTACAAGGAGAATTGCAGAGTAAGAGCCAACAGCTCCGTACCCTGGAGGCTGAAAAATACAATGAGGTTCGAACCCAGGAGCAACACATTCAGCATCTAAACAATAGTCTGAGTCACAAAGAGCAGCTGCTTCAGGTGAGTCACGTAATGATTTCAACTAAAACTGGGCTCATGGAGCTTTGACATTCCTGTTCATGTAATCTTAAGATATCAGTCCACCTGCTGGTGAGAGGTGGGAATCAGGAGGATTCAAAAGAAATAGAAAGTACAATCTGTGAACCAAGATGCTAACCAGAAAGGCTAGGAGACAATAAATATAGACCTGAAAGATGTAGGCACTAAATACTCAGCAAATAGTTTATTAAGCACCTCTGTGAGTCAGACAGTGTACTAGGAAGACAAAGATAAGATAAGGCCTCTGCTCTCAGTCTAGCAGGTGACTAGAAAAAATATATAAATTTCCCCAGATGATAAAATGGAAGTGTTAGGGAAAAATGGAGCACTAGCCCTGGCTGGTGTGGCTCAGTGGATTGAGTGCCGGCCTGCAAACCAAAGGGTCACTGGTTCGCTTTTCTAGTCAGGGCACTTGCCTACATTGTGGACCCGGTCCCCGGTAGGAGGCACACGAGAGGCAACCACACGTTGATGTTTCACTTTCTCTCCCTCTCTTTCTCTAACTCTAACCTTTCTCCTCTGTCTAAAAATAAATAAATCTTAAAAAAAAAATGGGACACTAAAGAAGACCGTGATCACTTCTACCACTTAACTCTAAGCTTCAGTCACCTTGAACCCCCTACATTTCATTGTACATACATTTTTTCTCTGATAGAAGTACCTCTACCACCTCTTCACTTGAGAAACAGTTCCTCCTTTCAAGACAGAGCAAATGTAATCTTTTGCGAGATCTTTAGTGACACCTCTAGGCGAGTTAGTCAGTGCATATTGTGTTCCCCTAGTAGCTAGCTATGCATACCTACATATATGTGATGCATAATAGTTAAAAACGTGTTTGTTATCTCTGCTAAATAGTATTCCTCCATGAAAGTGGTTACATTTTGTTTTTATACCGAATAACTCACAAATTTCTTGACAGAGTGGGAATTTAGTTAATATTGGATACATGAAAAAAGGAAAATATTTTTTGGTCTCATTAGGAATTTCAGGAGCTCCTCCAATATCGAGATAACTCGGACAAAACCCTTGAAGCAAATGAAATGTTACTTGAGAAACTGCGGCAGCGAATACAAGATAGAGATGCTGCTCTAGAGGTATGTCTCATAATTTTGCTCACGACGCTATGGATTGTTCTCTCCACATAGATCCTACAGGGTTTGTGTCTGCTGGGTTTGCTGCTTTTCAGAGTTGATTCTCCGTTCCTTTATATTTAGATTCTTATTGAAAAAGGGTGATCAGAGTAGTGACTCTCACGGAGCTTTAGGATCCTTGCTTTCCTTGCAGCGGGCTATAGATGAAAAGTTCTCCACTCTAGAAGAAAAAGAAAAAGAGCTGCGGCAGCTTCGTCTTGCCATGAGAGAGCGAGATCATGACTTAGAGAGACTGCGCGGTATCCTCTCCTCTAATGAAGCTACCATGCAGGTACGAGCAAAATCCGTCTGTCTTCGCATCCCTCTCCTACTTGGATTCCTGAAGCATCAGCCATTCTATCGTTTTCTGAAAACCAGTGTATTTGCTTTATAAGAAAAAAATATAAAAGATAACAGTCATTAGTTTCCTCATGAAAGATTACGAAGTGAGAAATTTTAGCACTTTCACGAACTTTGTAGGGGGAAGCAGTGAATAGGGATTTCTATACATGGTTCTAATTAACTTCTAATCCTTGTCAATATCTGTAGACTTTTATATAAGCCTTGCCAGGGTGCAACTATTAATTGTGGTTTTCTCATTAATGTGGCATACATGTCTGTGTAGGGCCACGATCAGAGCACTTGTTTATTTTATTAACATTTACTGCGGGCTATTTCTGGATATTTATTTTAGAGCTTATATATCTAACCACCTGCCACTTCTTAAAGTTTGTCACTTCCTGTATAATATAGCCTACTACCTCCAGAATATTTTACTTATTATGTATATTTATCTTTCTACAAGCTAGATGAGAGTTCCTAAAAACAAAAAATAGATTAGCATGACATTTTTAGATGAGATACTAAGTTTTCTCCTTTAGTAACTTAGTTGGTAACATAGGAGGTAATTTAAAGGTAGGTCAAGTTTCTTGTGTAAACTGAGATGTGCGGGTGGCCCTGTGACTTACGGTTGCTTCTTTTGTGACTGTAGAGTATGGAGAGTCTTCTGAGGGCCAAAGGCCTGGAAGTGGAACAGTTGTCTGCTACTTGTCAAAACCTCCAGTGGCTGAAAGAAGAAATGGAAACCAAATTTAGCCATTGGCAGAAGGAACAAGAAAGTATCATTCAGCAGTTACAGACATCTCTGCATGACAGAAACAAAGAAGTGGAGGCAAGTTTTTAGTTAACTTAAAGATAGTTGGTGTAGTGGTTACATAATCTCAGTCTTGGATTAGGACTCTTGGCATCTAGCAGGCCAATGACCCAAGTCTTTAATTCCTTTCTCTGCCTGGCAAGTCATTGGCTTTCGCTGGGACTTTTATTCCTACTCCTATAAAGTCAAGGAGACAAATTATCTTACTTAAAACGAAGTTAAATGAGGATAGTGAGGTCTAAAAAATGCACCTACAAAAGGGGTTAAGGAGTCCTAATTGGTAGTTACAAAATAGTCACAGAGATGTAAAGGAAAGCATAGGGAATATAGTCAATAATATTGAAATAACTAGGTGTGGTGCCAGGTGGGTACTTAAAATGTTGGGGGAACATTGTGTAAAGTATATGATTATCTAATCACTATGTTGGATACCTGAAACTAATAAAAAATAGTGTTGAATGTAAACTGTAATTGCAAAATAAAATTAAAAAACATTTAAAATTTTAAACCTACAATATGATAGGCTGCCCTTTATTAGTTACGGTGCTCATGCTATGTCAACTGCCATTTTAAGAGCTTAACGTGTATTATTAACTCACTGAATCCTCCGAAGTCTATGAGGTACATATTTCTATCCCTCTTCTGCAGATGAGGAAACAGAAATCTCAAGCGGAGTTAACTTGTCCCCACCATTAACATAGCTAGTAAGTGGCCGAGCCAGTGTGCAACCCAGGCAGTGTGGCCTCACAGTTTTAACCACCATTCACTACCTCGGCGCAGAAACAGGAACTGCATCCCTGTGCCAAAAGAGACAGTGCCTGTTCTTTTTCAGCTTACCATTTTGTGTTTCCCCATAATGTTCCACTGGGGAGAAAATACATGAACTAAATGAACTGAGTGACCATTTATCCTCATCTAATATTAATTACTGTGTGCTCTGAGCAAATAGGGAAAGGACTTTATTTCAGAAGACAATGTCAGTTGCCATTATAAGTATTTTTCTGTATTGTTGGTGTTCATTCACTGAGCATCTATTTATAGTCATGCCAGGCCTGTGCTAGGGCTGGGGAAACAAAAATAAATGAAACATTAATACTTGTTCTTCAGAATCTCGCAGCTCTTTCTCCTATGATAGATTCTTCTAAGCCCTTTGATATGTAGCACAGGGAATTCTTTCCTCCAAAACTTACACTGTTTCTTCTGCCTTAGGATGTTAGTGCCACATTGCTCTGCAAACTCGGACCAGGGCAGAGTGAGGTAGCTGAGGAGCTGTGCCAGCGTCTGCAGCGAAAGGAAAGGATGCTGCAGGACCTTCTCAGTGATCGAAACAAACAGGCCGTGGAACATGAAGTGGAGATTCAGGGCCTGCTTCAGTCTATGACCACCAGGGAGCAGCAGAGCCAAGTAAGGACTGAAGAACAGACGAGAACAGTATCACTTAGTACATTGATAGTCTGTGAATAGAAAGCATTTGAACCTTGGAATGTGTGTATTTGTTATTTTACAGTTCACCCTGTTGGTTTTTTCCCCTTCAGTCTGTTTACTAGAGTACAGTTTTACATCACTCTTCAAAGTATGAAATATTTGTAGAAAACTTCGCATTTGGAAGGATGCCTAAACAATGCATATCCCCCCTCATTAAATTTGTTATGATCATTTTCTTTTCCTCAGTATTCTGATAATTTTGACAGAAAAAGATATGCGGTACCAGGATATTTTGATTTTGATTTTGAATTATTAAGACATGAGTGATAATTCATATTTCTAGCCAAGATGTGGGAAAACTTACATATATTTTTTCTTAATTTTTGTAAAATCTGAGTTATCTTAAGTGGGGGAAAAAAAAAGATTGTATTTTTTTCAAAGCCATGATAAGAATCAAAATAATGGTGCACACGTATTTCAAAAGTAGGTTTTTAATTTACCTTCATTTTCGTGTATCTGTCTCCTCAAGGCTAGAGAATGGCATAGTTGACTTGTGCTTCATTTTAGGGAGCAAGTGGATCAGAATCTTCCTAGTCAGTTTTGAGAGGGAACCAGATTCTTATCATCTGCCTATGTTATTTGACCATGGTGTTGGCTACTGCTTTCTTATGCTATGAGAATAGTGATACTCCACTCCCTAATTCTCAGGCCCACTGAAGTAAATATACTTTGTTTGGAACATGCTGCTAGGTACTGCAGGACTGCTTCCAGAACAGACCTGGCAAAATCACTGTGAATTGTTTAAGTCTTTGGCAAGAGGCTAATCAGTATTTATTTGAATTTTCTTCTTAACCCCTTTGTAATTTAAAAGAATTAATCTTATTACACCTCAGAAACATTAGACACTGCTGTCAGTAAAACAAGAGAACCTAGGTGATGATTAAAATTACAAAAGATTTTCAACTCAAGAAGAGAAATGATTGTATTCTTCTAGATCTGCTCCTCAAATTTTGCATGCAGAATAATCCCCCTCGATCGCTTTTTAAAGACAGAGACTCCCAAGCTTACCCCCAGAGACAGAAATTAGAAGGTGCAGGTGGGGCTCAAGAATTTGAATTTCTTATAAGCTTCCAGATGACGAAGGAGCACTACTAAAAACAGCATTATTATAAAAAGAATACCTAGCCAGATAGGTCATATGTATGACACCAGTTCTCTTGCATTTATTTACTTTTTTCATAATCAAATCTCTTCACAGAGATTTTAAATAAGGCAAATTAATAATACATTGATGTCCAAATCCCCAGAGATCCCAAATTTTACTTACTGAAAAGGGAAGGTTATTCTTTTATTTCCTTTAGAAATTATGGCTGGAGCTCAGCTTCTCATTTAAAATGATAGAAATTCTCCCCAGAGATAGTTCATACTATGATATAGCTAATACAGTTTTGATTCATCATCTTAAAACCCTCAATAGTTTTACTGTTAGTTTATTATTTCCAGATTTTCTGATTAAATGCAGACTTTCTTTGTGGTAACGGTCACAAATAATTTTCTGTATTATCATCTGTCTTAGGAAACAGATTTTAAATGAGTCAACTGCATTGGTGGTTTTGAGGTTCAGATGTAGTATGATAATGTTTCTGTGTAATTGCTTCATTCAGTAATTACGTACTGAGTACCTACTATGTGCTAGACACTGTTCTGGGTGTTTGGGGTGCTGGGTGCTTCAGCACTAAACAAGCATCATATACCTGTCCTTAGGAAACTTACAACCACCTGGGAGAGAGACAGAGATAATAAACAAATAAATCAGATAATGGTAAGCACATTATAAAAAAATTTATGAGGAAGGGAACTAGGAATAGAGAAGAGATTGCAGTTTTTGATAATCTGCAGAGAAGGCCAATCTTAAAAGGTAAAACTTGGCAAAGCCTTAAGGGGAGCAAACCAAATTGATATTTGGATGAAGGACATCTAGGTCAAAAGCACATGTGTCCCAGAGTAAAGAAAAACATCTGTTACCCAATTCAAACCAGAATCTTCACACCTTAGTCTGATAGAGTTCTAGCAGAACCAATTTCATATAATTTTGCCTTTAATATATCTGTTATATTCAGTTTTTTTCCAGTATTCTACCTGCAAGAGACTTTCCATTCATCAACTATGTTTTTACCCATAAACTGAAAGCGAGGAAACTATTTTCTAGGGCCCCTGTTGCTTCATAAACAGTTAGCTTTTAACAAGTAACATCAGAACACAAATTATGTTTTATTAGAATATCTAATGTTATGTGTGATTTTCTTACTAGGCTGCTGCAGAGAAGATGGTGCAAGCCCTAATGGAAAAAAATTCAGAATTACAGGCCCTGCGTCAATATTTAGGAATGAAAGACTTCATGGTGTCCCAAGCACTCCTCTCTAACCAACCAGCTGAAGTTACTGCCATCAGCCCCCATCTTGGAGAGCAGACTGATCAAGTAAGAACTAGAGACTTGTGTAATATTTGAGGTCCAAGTTTGATAATTATCCGAACTGTGTGAGCACATTCCAAGTCCTTGTCATTATGATCATGGCTCCTGCATCTTCCTAAATTTCTCAACTCTTCCAATTGTTAGGGTTCAAAGAATATACCCTGCAGAGATGACAGCACTTCATTGACCACCAAAGAGGATACTGGCATACTCAGGTCCTCATTAGGTAAGTATCAGATTTCATTTTATTAAGGAATCTCTGTTTTTCCTTTTGTAATTGTCTGTTAATGGGTTTGGCCAAGACTCTTTTTCCCTTCCTTCCTTATTGGAAAAACTGAGTTTGGATTCCCCTGAAAGGATGAAGGCATGTCTATTCTAGGAAGAACTGCCCTTTCCTTATGTTGAATTGAGGTTGTTGCTCTGAGTACCCACTTTGGCCCAGGGAAATCGCAACCTCCTTTTCAGATAGCATTGCAGGGATTCAGAAGTGCAGGAGGTAGTGTTTCCAAACTTGCACAGCAGTACCTGGGGCTGACAACTTTTGGGTATCTTTCAAGAAGGCTATGGATACACCCTGTAACTTGCCATCACCCATGTACATTATAGCGTTGGGCAAGGCAGGCAGTGTACATTGAGTTATTTGCCAGGCACAGCTCCAATATCCAAGGATGGTTGTAGGTCTTGAACTCCCTAAAAACAACTAAACTCTGTAGAAGGCAGGAGCAAAATTCAAATGGAGGCCTGGAATTAGACTCTGTGACTTCCACAGAGCAAAAGGTTAGGATCTAGGATAGCTTCAGGGAAGACATTCCCCAGCAAGTTGCAGAAGTAGGGACTCACCGTGGTTAATGAAGTAGTAAATATAGTCCAGATAGTCCTGTATATGGAATACCCCTATACACTTTTACTAAGGTTCATCAATTAACATTTCGCTGCATTTGCATTATTTATTTGCATGTACACACACACACAGATGGAACATTTTTCTCTGAACTATCTAAAATTACTTACAGTCATCATGACCCTTCGTCCCTAAATATTTCACTATGTGTTTCCTAAGAACAGGGGCAATTACTTATGTAACTACAATATAATTGTCACACAGGAAGTGTAAACTTTGTGTGGATCTCTGGCTTATTCAAAAGAAGTTTTCATAGGCAAGAAGGGTGCTTGCAGTGTTTTGCTTTTATAAATAACACTTCAAAGAACAACTTGTGCATGTGTTTTTTGTTTGTTTGTTTGTCAGAGTAAATTCCTGAGAAATGAGGCAGCAGAGATCACATTATGTTAAGAGTGATTAAAACTAGCACTATTTTTAAATTTTAGGAGACTTGGACACAGTTGCAGGGCTGGAAAAAGAACTGAGTAATGCCAAAGAGGAACTTGAACTCATGGCTAAAAAAGAAAGAGAAAGTCGGGTGAGTTTTCTAGTCCAGCCTAATTTCTAAATTCCTGGTTTTTCTTTCAAAATACTTTAGATTTAAAAAGAGTACAGTGCTCCAAATGTAATATCTGGGCCCAAATACAAGGTATGCCATTTTTTTCTTTCTGGAGAAAAATATATAATCATTTCATAAACACATTACCTCTCCAAGATGTTCTTGTTTTTATAAATGGGGACTGTTTTTTTAAGTGCTGAAATAACACAGTTTTCTCTGCCCCATTGCTAACTGGAATAAAATAATTGTAAAGTACTTAGGAATAAACAACATGCTGCTTAGAATTACGACATTAGAACCATGAAATTAGTTTTGACAACAGGGAACAGCAGAGATTTGAGAATGATCAGTATGTTTATTGACTACTTGCTATAATCAATGCACTTTATTGGGTACTTGAATTAGCACTAATGTTTACAGTTTTTGCAAAGTAAGTGGTATTGGCCCTAGCTTATAGACGAAGCAGGTGAAAGCAGGACTTCTCTACAACATGGGAGTGGGGAGTAGTCACATATAATTAGGAAATGCCAACGCTAAGAAATCAACTGAGGTCATTTGTGACCCAAAGGGCTTTGTACGTAGTCATTTCCTGGAACATAGTTTTTTCCATCTTTATGCGCTATTTCTAGCAATAAAATTTTCATCGATTTTTTTATGGAAGAGGCCTCTTAGCCTTACAGAATCTCTTCCCTTTCTGCCTCCCTGTGTAGCTAGTTATATGTCCAGCTATGATCTAGAAGAAATATTAGGGCCACGATAGCATTCCAGACTAAAACTAAAAGCCTTTATGTTACCATGGCATCCATGTTAGGCGATCAGTTAGATCATGGGCTCCTAAATTAAGTGCACCTGGCTGGTCAATAGCTCCTCAGTTTTGTTCCGCCTCTTTGGCTTATATCTATAGTACAAAACCTGTGCTTATGTTTGTGATGAAATTATATTATTGTACCTCTTAGTTTCTCTTTTTATACCATTTATCTCCTCACAAGCAGACTGACATTGTATGATTAGTTTGAGGATATGAAATCGTGTGGGATTTTTAAAATTACCACTTTTAAAAAGCCCCTAGTCTCCCCTCCCCTCTTTTTTGGCTCTACCCTAGCCATTTTCTGATTATTCTTGTCAGATACTCATTTCAGAGCAATGTTACTGTTTGGTGTGGTCTCATTTTCTGAGTCACAAAGTTATAATGACTAAAGGGGTATTTTGATTGAATGATACGTAGCTATATTACTTACCTTCGTGTGTCCTAATCAACTACCAACTTCTCAGTTCAGTGCCTTACGTTCATTATCACCTTCCCTCTAATATTAGGTGTTTTTCAAAAGGCATATAGATTTTCCCAACTTTCTAAACATGCCCCCTATTATCTGGAGGTAATAGTAGTAGTGGTAGTAGTAGTTACCATTCATTGATTGCCTGCTCTGTACCAGGCACTTTAGATACATTTTCTCTATTCTCACCCATGCCTGAGAAGTAGGTATCATTTCTATTTTACAACTGAGGAAACTGAAGTTTGGTTTAACCCTTTCGGTACGAGTGCTCTTTCCGCTGTGACACTCCCGCTGTACGAGGTGCCGCGCCGAAAACGCGCACATAGCACATGGTCAGTCCTCCTTTGTGTGAAGACTTTCCTAACCTTATATAAGATCTATGCTTAATAAAACAATGCTTTTTTCCAAGTGTTGTTTGTAACTTTAACATTAAGAGATAGTTATATAAAATTCTATTGGATATAGCTGGCGCTCGTCCACACAGGTCATCAGATGGATGCCAGATATATCCAGTGCTCGTCTACACAGGTCATCAGATGGGCGCCGGATATATCCGGCACCCGTACCAAAAGGGTTAATTGTCTTGTTGGGGCTATTATGCCATGATTCAAAACCCATGTGCAGATCTTTATCATGCTGCAATGATGTTTCTTCCTCATGTTTTTCTTCAATGGAGCACATACCTGGATATTTAATGATAGAGACCTCTGAAGAGGGCCTAATAAATAGCACCTGTTCTTCCATAACCAAGACCTGAACAAATGGAGAAATAAAGTAATGGCAGATAGTGTGATACTTCATCAACCGTATCACTGATAAAGGCTTAGGTAGAGAACTTAATGCCAGAGCCAAGTGAGCCTGCTAGCCATTCCCAAGAATTAGGTAGACTTATCTCGCCAGTCAGGTAGCACTGGGCCTTGGCACATCACCCAATCTGCATGGTAGGGAAGAGGCTGCCCTTGGAGAAGCTGCGACAAAGTAGGCTTCCTGCAGACAGCTCTCTCCCAAGGTTAGGAAAGGTGGACTAAGTCAAACGTGCTTGGTTTGTCCTTCCCCTGCCTGCCTGGGGCTCAGTTGGGAGGGGATGGAGAGAGGTCAGGAGTTCTACTGCCTGGGCTCCTTCAGCATGCAAAGGAACATGAGGAAGGACATTTTCTCCTGACATGCCACAGTAGCCCCGGGCCATCAGATAACTTTGTATAGTTATAAATCATCATGAGCCCACACAGTGATACTGTGGCGTTGATGGAATTAGACTTTACATTTTATGTATTTAAGGAAAGAAGTGTTGCTTCCCTTAGGAAGCTTGGTTACACCTTAAACTAGCTGTGTGCCATCTGTCTTCACTTACCACACTATTTTTTTAAAGTTATTTCAGAATACTTCTTTCAAATGTCTACTTACAAATAACTTGCCGTCACCTTAAAGAATATGTGGATGTAGGGGATGTACAGGAAAGCCATTCTAGCCTGGTGGTTCTGAGTCCGCTTCCTTGAGTTTACATTCTGGATCTACCACTCACTGGAAGTGTGATTTTTGAACCAGTTCCTTATTTTCTCATAGCCTCAGCCATCTCATCTATAAATTGAGGAGGAGAAGAGTGAGTTATCCAATAGGGTTGTTGAGGATTCACTCATTCATTCATTGATCAACTCTAAGGGTGCCTTGTTAAGCTAGTGCTGGGAATGAAGTTGTAAACACAATCAACAAAGCCTCTGGCCTTATGTAATTAATTTCTGCTGGGGAGATATACACAGTATACAAATAAATAATATAATTACAGATTATAATAAGTAACATGAGGGAAATAATAGTAATGTGAGCCGTGTGCAGTCACTGTGGGCCTGGCCGTGGCGTGGCAGCTCTCCTGGAAGGAGGGCATCACTCTGCATGGGAGCACAGAAATCGTGGCCAAGTTCTTCTCATTTGGCGTCAGCGTTTTATGTCAGTGTGGCATCTATCCATCTGAAATCTTTACTCGAGTGCAGAAATATGGACTCACCTTGCTTGTAACTACTGATCCTGAGCTTGTGAAATACCTAAATAATGTGGTTATACAAGTCCTCAGTTCAGAAACTGGTGGTAGCCATCTCGATTATTGAAAGTGGTGAGGTCCTTGAAAGATGGCTGTTTGCTGTTGGGTGTGACAAGGCTGCCGAAGGTGACAGTACAACCAGAGAGAAGTCTCAGAAAGCGACCCAAGATGAAATCCGCTTGGTGGTCAGACAGATCACAGCTACAGTGACATTTCTGCCACTGTTGGAAATTTTTTGTTCACTGATCTACCAATCCGTACAGACCAAGATTTGGTTGTACCTGGAAAGTGTGAAGAGTTGGGACCACAGTTCATTATCAGTTCTGAGCAGGTTGCCTGCGTTCCTTCCCTGCTGCCATCCACAAAGTAAACAGCATGGTGGCCTAGACTCCCTGTTCATGACGAAAGATGAGGCAAGAACAATAACGCACTTCTCAAGTGTGTGTTTCCTGAGAGCAAGTCCACCGTACTTCATGTTTGATGTCATTGATGAGTGTTTAGATGGGGAAACGTAATATCATACTTGACATTTTCGGGTGCCTGTTTGACCCCCCTAGGGCTTGCACAGTTTTTTTTCACACTGTTCAGAAAGGAACCAGCAGGTTACATCAGCACTGAAATGTCAGTTCCTTTGAGGTGGTAGCTGTAGATGGAAAAGCTTTTGCTGTAAAGCCAAATGCCTTCCTAAATCAGACCTTTTGGTCAAATAGCTTGACTCAGAATATTGGTAAATGTGAATGAAACACAGCAAAAGAAGTCTGAATATTCAGAATCTTTGTTCAGGTCCTAAAGTAACTGGTAATCCACAAAAATAAAATATTACTGTAAGGTAACCTTTTGCTATTTATTTCATTTATATTGTTTCCCTGTTGAAAAAATTATTTAATTTTACTGCATATAATTGACATCTACAAAGCTATCATTCTTTCTACTTTTTAAATTCCAATGATACAGAACTCTTAAAAATGTCTTTTTGTATTTTATAAAATCAAACTTTAAATGACAATGATAAAGAAAGTTAAATGTATATGTTAAAAAAAGAAAGAAACTAACACGGATCAAGCTAGAGTGGCCAAAGAAGGCTTCCCTGCATAGATGATAGGTAAGCTGGGGCCCAGGGATGAGACGAAAGCAATTCTAGGACACACATTTCAGGCAGAGAGAGGAGTAGGTGCAACGGCCCAAGTCAGTCTGATATTCCTAGAACAGAAAGCATCCAGTGTGCTTAGAGAATCATGAACGAAGAGTAGAATGTAGGTATTGAAGTTGGAGAGAAGTAGGCAGGAGCCAGGTCACTAGGTTTATTAAAAGGATTAAATATCTCCAAAGCATTTATAGTGCCTGAAGCATAGTAAGCACGTAGTAAATGTTAACAGCTATGGTTATCATCATGATTATTAGTGATGTCATAATAAATATTTGTCATAATATAATAAATTCTTTGTTGTAATAAAATACTTGTCATTTTCTGGTGAAGAGAGAGAAGATAGAACACTGAAAGTTTAGGGCAGGCCGTGCTAACGTGTGGTAGGACTTCCTTATGGGTGGTGGCATGTCCTATCAGGAGGTATGTCATGTTTGGTCATCTCTTGTGATGCAGTCAGCTGTTGACACCTGTATTCATTAGTTCATTAAGGGTTGTAAAATGAAGATACTCTATCATGTTTTCATCTATTAATTGAAATACTCATGTAAAGAAAAACTTCATTTACTCTTGCATCTGCTGGTGGTGACCAACTTTTTAAGTATCATAAAAAATGTATTAATTCAACAAATTTGATGTGTTACAGTGTTAAGTAAACTGGAGGACACCACTCAAACCGCTGTTACAGCTTCCCATTAAACGTCCTTTGGTGCCACACTGTGTGGTTTATGGAGCTGATCCGGGAGAGCACCGTTCATGTTGTGGTTTTTACCTGCGTTACTGGCTCTTAGTGATGTGATACTGAAAAATATTTGCCTCTGTATTACAATATAAATGTGACAGATACTGTTTTCTCAGCCCACTGACTGGAGGATTTCTTCTCTGCAGATGGAACTTTCTGCTCTACAGTCCATGATGGCTGTGCAAGAGGAAGAGCTGCAGGTGCAGGCGGCTGATATGGAGTCCCTGACCAGGAACATACAGATTAAAGAAGACCTCATAAAGGTCTTTCAAAACTTTTTAAAGACCATTGGAAATCATTGCAGCTCAGAAAACCTGTAGGGCATCTACAAACAGCATTTGGATGCATTGAGTCCCTTGGCCTGTGCTTATCTCTCTGATATACTGTTAGAGTCTCTTGATACTACTGTATTCTCTTTGACTTATCAGAGTTGCTAAGACTTCGTAAAGAGTACATCATTACCTTCATATGGCTTATCAGTGTCCCACTTGAAAGCGTAGCAGTCTGTTTGAGAAGCTTTCACTCCTTTGCTGCATAGTATTTTTACTACTGTTTTTGTTTTTTGATTTCTAGGACCTGCAGATGCAACTGGTTGATCCTGAAGACATACCAGCTGTGGACCGCCTGACCCAAGAAGTCTTACTTCTTCGGGAAAAAGTTGCTTTGGTAGAATCACAGGGTCAGGAAGCTTCAGGAAACCGCAGACAGCAAGTAAGTTATTGGAACACAAATTGTATTTTAATGTGAAAAACAGGGAAATGCTGTTAGTCTCAGTTCCAAAGGGATCCGTTGGTAGAGTTTCATGGAGAATGTGTGCTCTGAAGTTTCCTGCCTTGGTCAAGGGCAGCCACAGCCCCTCCTCCTCACAGTTGGAATTCTTAAAGGAGAAGGGGTCACACCCTGTCAGTTACCCCTCATCCATAAGGCACCGCTCTCAGCTGAAGCCTTCTCATCTGCTTGCATTTAACTATTTTTTTAAATGGTTACATTTACATTTTTTTTAAGTTTTCCAAAAAAAGAAAAAAACCTCTTCCTCTGCCCCAAACTCTTTTATAGCTACTACCAGCTATCTAACCTTTTCTCAATGGCACACTTTTCAAAAAGACCTCGTGGCTGTGCTCTCTGTCCCCGCTGTCATCTCTCACTAACTACTCATCTCAGTCCAATCTGGCTTTCAGGTCCGCCAGTTCACTTAAACAGATCTCTGCTGGGTGCACACTGTTGTAACTCGTCTTCTTTATAGCACTTACATGGCACAAAGACAAGTGTGATTGATGAGTGTCTTTTTCCCCCCACTAGAGAGTAAGCTTATCCTTAGATCAGATCCTGGCACATAGGAAGGGGCTCAATAAATATTTACTGAATAAGTGAAGAATACTAGTAAGTCTTGTTACATGTTTCCCTCTTGCCCTTCCTCTCTTTCTCTTCCATTCCTTTCTGTCAGCCTTTTTTCTATGCTTCTGGCTCCTCTCTTTCTTGTACTTGCTTCCATGTTTAAATACTGCCTTATAGAGTTTCAAAAATGAAAAGGGGTAGTACATGTGACATTGATTTGAAAACTAAAGTACTGTGAAAAATGTAAGTAATGATATAGTGAGCTTTTTTTAGTCATAGTACGTGCTAATCCATTCTCTTGGTCTCTTTCTCAGGATAAACCGCCTTCATGTCTCATGTCTCCATTTGCATGTTCTGTTCTTTTCTCAGTTGCTGCTGATGCTAGAAGGGCTGGTAGATGAACGGAGTCGGCTGAACGAGGCCTTACAAGCAGAGAGACAGCTCTACAGCAGTCTGGTGAAGTTCCATGCCCATCCAGACAGGTAAGAGAGTGACTGCACTGTGTTTCCATGGATCCTCACTCAGTGCAGTTGCTTAATGATATCAAAGAGGGGAGAAAAGAAAGCCGAGACAGCTACTGGGACTACATAATTCGTCATTGGTTGTGTGGATTGCTTCGAGCCCACGTGCCCAAATCTTAGTGAGTCACATAGCTATTATAAATTTCAAGTGAGGAGACCTGGCAGGTGTCTACAATAATGCCTTACATACAGTAAGCACTCAATGTGTAGTCTTTTTCATTCTCTGCTTCATGCCCATTTAAAGGCTGTTCTAGGAGTAAGGCTATAAAGGGAACTGATATCCACTGAATATCACTGAAGAAAGTATATTTATTGTGATGGCAGATGTCACCCCAGGATCACTGAGAGCCATCATGATGAGTGTGTATTCTTGTACCTCTTGATTTTGGGTCATATATATTATATCATTCTGGTTCATTTTATATCGCCCCCCACCTCCCTTTTTCCATTTGTGTACCCTCCCGAGCCCCTCTTTTTTCTCTCCTGATTTTTATTCATTTATTGTTGGGTTTAAAATGGTTTTTTCTTTCTACTGTACTTCAAGCGAACAAATGAAGAGGAAAGGTTTCGGAATACCCCTTGATTGTGTTACTTTTTAAAGAATGTCTGGATCTTTAGTTTCTATGAACTGAGTTCCT